>CM070677.1:43218746-43513240 GCA_036346265.1 Melocanna baccifera
AGACTCGCCAGGTCACCAGTCTGGATGTAGTTCAAACCATTCAGAGTGCATCCGGAGACACTGCGCGTCCACGCATCATTATTTCACAGACAAGCCCATCAAAACGATCGAAACACTACGTACGTACTGGAAAGCAAACCAAATTAATCAAAACTTTTCGGAGCCGCCGGGGGTTGCGAAATAAACAAATCAGATCAATGTTAGAGATTCACTTAATTTGTTTCTTTATGTGACTACCCGTATTTTTTTTACTGTGGGGCAAAAACACTAGTCCACGAATAATTATTCGTTCTAACTAATAAAACATCATTCTAACGAAAATAATAAATAGAGATAGAATATAATATTACAAGAATATAACCATGTATGGGTAAAGTTTATTATAAAGCCATGAGGGCTTGAATATTACAATATTTAGGAATACAAATATTCTAACTATTATCAATTCAAAATTGAAGATAATATAACTATACCTAATAGTACTTGGGTTCTCCAAGGACGATTCCTAACTATTGCCTACTTCACCCAACCTCCATACGGGTGTTTGCCTCATACTCGTCGTATTTTGAATCCACGATATTCCATCCGGGTAGTATTCCAATCTCTCTAAGTAGACTCCACCAGATCCTAGCTATTCTTCTTACTAATATACTCCTAAACAAGGAAAGATAATAGTAAGGATGAGTACAGAAATACTCAACAAGCGTTATTAGCAATATGCACTGAATGCTCATCTTTTACATTTCTAGGAATATCCATTCCTATCCTCAATCTCTTGCTCATTCTCTTTCTCTTCCTCATTCTCATTCTCATGATTTATAGAAAATAAGGTTTTGTTATTAGGTTTTGAAACATTCTAAATTATTAATTTAGAAAACTACTAAACACTCGTATAATGGCATCAAACTCCCACTAGTTTCTGTAGCATCCAGTCCAGGAGATAGGCATGAATTCATGATTTATTTAGCATTGCATAGCCTTGTACCACTTTACTCATCATCACTCTGATCTTGGTGGCTCATGGGTCTTCATATTTTCTTAGATGTGGTGCCTAGATTAGAGTACATAATTTCTGTATTTATCTCAATATATTATATTTTCACTCAACTATTCTCGATTAGCAACCTAGGACGATGTGTGACCCTCACCCAGACCTACCAAAAACAACATAGTTGTTGACAGGGGTTGTGTTTGACCATCACCCAACACCTAACTATGTAATATATCGCCTTTGTGTACCCCCATTTCTGGTATCTGACCAGTCCTAGGTTTTTGTAATCCGTATCCCCCGCTTCTGGCCTACTTACCAGTTTTGGATTTTTGCGGCTATGGATACCCTACTGGGCTTTCTACCGACTCTGGGTTCCTCTTCTAAATAATACTTACCCATGTGGAGAATATAAAAATCTTGATAAAGCTACCGATTATGTACGTATCTATATAAAATAGTCATTGATATAATTAGTACGGTCCATTACACAAATAAAGTCTGATTAACTTTATATCTTATCCCTATGCAGAATATCCCATATGTGCCCTTTTCTATCCTGCTTGGGGACCATTTACCCACTTATTTACTAGCCTAACAGTGGCTTCTTCAACTATCTATCTAATCTCTTTCTTTTCTTTCTCACCACAATCATTTGATTTTAACATGATTTTCATTTTCATGTATGGAAATAATAACATAATAGGAAAATACTTTATTTTACTTCATAAATTTTAATCATATGCTACAAAGGGATACTTGCTCGGACTTTTAACCATACATTCATATTCTGGTAAAATTAGGTGAAGTCATTTTCGTGGCTCAGATTGTCGTCTGCAATTAAATATATAGGCTACCACTTTAATTTACACAATTATAATAAAATATAAGGTGTCGATGTGTTTGTGCTCCTAGGGTGAAGCTTTGGTCATTTTAACCCGATCAAAAATCATAATTAATTTATATTCTATAGTTGTCATTTGACGTTATTTTCCTTGCGTGAGGTTGTGTGGCTTAATGACGAGGTATGCTCGACCTTTTATGGATTTCTAACAATTTACTGTTGACACCCGATTGAATAAATACATGTACAAATATAACGGTGAAAACCATTTGTAGCTGGTTTCACATTCGCTATTATGCTTATTTAATTTCTCATAAGTGCGTACGTATTTATCTACTTCTCTAAAAAATTTTAGGTATTATAATTTTAGGTATTAGAGTCTTTCAAATAAAACCCTCCCTTCCGATACAAATTCTTTCTGTCTAATTGGCACACGTGTGATGAGTTAAGTTACATGAATAAAATAAAATAAATTTTAATTAAATAATTAAATAAATTATACTAAGGTATTCCTATGCAATCTCTGAATTTTATTTCTTACTCTAGTCTATACAAATTATTTTTGTTCTCATCGATGAAATTGTGATAGCAATGCATTTGTTTCTTGCGCGCTAATTAATTTCAATCTAAACGGATCCACAAAAAGTTTAAATTCTCCCGTATTTTAGATTATTAGTTACATAGCTAATTTCACTTAACTTCATAATTCGCCACTTAAGGTTAATCGCAAACGCGGGTCGTTACACTTTACCTGGAGTTTGAAGGCGTAATCATGGCGACCCAGTCAGACCTTTTGGGGCATGAGGATGCCGCCAACGGTCACGTTCAGGAACGCCTCGTCGAGGAGCGGCCCACTGGAGCTGACAGTGATCGCCTGGAAAGGGCTCGGGTTCAGGCACGACTCCAACGGCTTCCGGTTGATCGTCCTGAACTCCGACTTCCCAGCGTAGCTCTCGTGCATCACCGGCGTCAGCGGACGCGATGAGCACAAGACGGCAGCGCAAAGGCCGAGGAGCACAGGCAGAGCAGCCTCGGAGGATGGGAAACCCATCGCTCGCAACCGCTCGCGCGCCCCCACATGTGCAGCCAGAGGCGGATACAGCACAAAAATTGAATGGGAGCACCCAGTCCACATCGCATGAGTGAAGACATCTCGGGCGAGCTAAATAAAAGTCTGAATGCTAAGATATTTAGTTACTTCACTGAAAACTCAAAGTTACTTGGCGTTCTCTCGGTTCGTCCCTGCGTGCAACTAACGAACTGCACCACGAGGGTGTGTGCGGCCACGCGCGCACAAGCTGAAGGAGCCTGAAGGAGAACGCGGCCAGGCCGGCGCGTCTCCCCGTGTGGACGATGTAACCAGCAGACGTCGCGCCGATTGAGCGCTGTGGGATCGGGCGGAGCTGCCAATTTTCCTTGTCCGCAATCGAAAGGCCTGCGAAGATACTTGTTAATACCATTCTAGGCCTATATTAGTTTGGATCTTAAAATAGTATATTTTAGTATTTAATAATACTGATGTACCGTTCTAAACTTTAGTATTTTATATATATATATATATATATATATATATATATATATATATTTACAGATATATATATTTATTTATATACACACTAAATTTCAGTTATAATATTACTTTAAATACATAGTAGTAAAATCAAATATAATATATAGTTCAATAAATTTAATTTACAGTATTATCAATTCTACCATTATAACTGGTATTAGGTCAGTTTGATCGGTATGAAAGGAAATACAGAACGCAAAGCTGCTTTGTACCGTCTAAGCTGGCGAAATGATATATACCGACCGGTACCAGTACAGTGTCGATAAGTTTGCTTTGGAACCCGACCACGCCCGCCCGCCCGCCCGCCTTGCTCGATTAATTGCAATGGTTACCGGCCGATAGGACGACGAAAAGAAGGGAGCTGTGCCCAACTAACGTTTGATGCGCATTATCTGTGGCCGTGTGTAGCTGACGGTGACACCGACTGATAAGTAAGTGGTCATAGGTTCATAAGCACATGTAGTATACAGGCAGGACGCAGCGCGGAACATGTGCAGTACTAGTTCGTAACCATCGTGCAGCACATGAACGTGCCGGCGGGCGGCGGCGGGCTTAGCCTCGATGTTGCAAGTTGGAACAGCCGGTGGTTTTCTGATGGAGCTAGCTGAAGACGCAGGTTTCGTTGGCAGATGGCTCGGCTCATCGCTCGCGCACGGTATAGCGGTACACATATATACGTGCTGTTGGCGCAAGACGATACAAAATTGCATCGATGATCCCCAAGATCAGGACGTAGTACATGTAGCGGTTCTTTTAGGAGTATATCTTATGCATGATGCTGAAGACTTTCAATGGTTTTTACGATCAATATTAAAGTGCGACTTAGCCTGAAAGCTTTCCGTCAGTTCTTGTCAACTGACGCATCAACTAGGCTAGAACAACACTAGGAAGTCACGCCATCGTGTACGTCGAGTTATTGTAACCGATTTGAGCCAAAGATCGTTCACGGCTGGTAAATCCACTGCGACAACGTCTGAGAGCGAGATTTCACAATTGTTCGGTCGCGTTCTCATAAATTAAAACCAAATGGAGTATGTCTATTTCCATACTGGAAGTGACCTGTTCCTGAAATACTATACAAGAAAATGGCAATCGAAACTAATGGCAGGATATATTTTTTTTACACAAAACAGTTTCATGATTTCCAGCAATTTCTTTGCATACAAGGTCCTTTACATTAGAGCACAGCTCCCCACTCAAAATACAACTACTAAAAATGCACAAGATAGCCCCAGGTCATCAAGCTAAAAAGAATTTCCATCAAGCTGAAAAGAATTTCCAACAAGCACACAAGGAATATCTTTGGATGTAACACAGAAAAGAATATGCAATCTACCCTACCGTTGAACAAAAGAACAGATCAACCACAACGTCGCCTGGACACAAGGTTGCAGAATTAATTTGAGGCACTGGAGCTGCACATTGTTAGCAACAAAACTGCCTGGATAAATGATTATAGAGTTTATTGGCATTTCTGGATGCTGAATCCCGATCCTTACTCTCTCTTCAGTTCCCTTGGAAAGGTCAAAACGGCAAGAAACAAGTGCATGAATGAAACTATAAGCAGCAACATACTCAAAGAAATCCTTTTCTATTTTCTGCAATCCTATGCGGACAATGAAGAGGAGGAAAATCAGTACAGAATCACATGATTATGACTGCAGAAGTACGCAGGAAATCATCCAAAAGCCGAGACTTTTCAGAGATGAATTTAGCTCTCAGAGCACTTCTTGATCACGTATTTGTATGCACGTGAATCATCTGTACCAACCAAATCATTAATATCTCGGTTCATCATCCCGATTGAACCATATCCAAATAGCATTGCTTACCTCAATGCAATATTGCAAAAGTTTTGAGCAAAAGTTTGTATTCATTGCGCTGATTCCCTCAACTGGATGTCATCAAGCAACATGTGGAGCTATCCTCTGAACTCCTCCGCAATGAGGCTAATCAAAAGAATATACTGATCCCCATTCCATCCAAAAACTTTGAAGGTGTGAAACCATGCGAAAGATCAACTGACTGTAGCAACAGTCAAGCCCCGGGGTTCACCCACCTTAATGGAGCTCGATCCTCTGTTTTTCCTCACATTATGTTCCTCCATCAACTTCCTAACCTTCAGCACATCACCCCACCGTCCACCCATGGCATACAGATCGGATATCAGTGTATATAATCCACCGTTTTCATCAGATATCTCCATTGCCAAGACTTTCTCCACTCCCTCCACTGCAATGTTAAAATTCTTAAACTTCTTGCATGCCGCTAACAATGAAGTCCAAATAATAACATTTGGCTCCATTCTCATGGTCTTGATAACCTCATAAGCATCCTCCAACTGCCCTGCCTTTGCATAGATATCAACCATGCACCCATAGTGATGTATACTTGGCTCAAGGCCATATTTGTCAAGCATAAGTTTAAAGAACTCCCTCCCTTGTTCCACCAGCCCAGCATGCCCACATGCGCTGAGCACGGCTGTGAATGTCATCTCGTTTGGTTGCACTCCTCTCCGACACATCTCCTCAAACAGTTGGACAGCCTCGTCGTTGTGCAGATGCGCAGCCAACCCACAAATCATTGCAGTCCAATGCATCACATTCCTTGAAGGCACCCGTGTGAACACACGGGAAGCATAGTCGAGGCGGCCAGCCTTGGCATAGCAATCAATGAGCGCCGTCCCGAGGTGCATACTGGCTGGGACGTGGCGCCGCACAACGTACCCGTGAACAGCCCTGCAGAACGGCGGCAGCAAGCCGGCCGACGCACAGCCCGTGAGGACGGTGACGAGCATTACATAATCCGCAGCTATTTGGGTGGTGAATGTCATTGTGCGGAAGAAGGCAAGGCCGTCAGCGAGGCGACCGTGGGAGAAATAACAAGCGAGCATGGTCGACCAAGAGACGACGTCCTTGTCAGGGATGCCGTCAAAGAATGCGCGCGCGGAGACGAGGTCGGAGGAGCGGCACAGGGACGCGAGCATGACGTTGACGACGACCAGGTTGCAGGTGGCGGGGGGTATTTGATCGAACAGGTGGTGGGTGACGGCGGGGGAGAGGAGTGAGTAAGAGCGCAGGAGGGAGGAGGCGACGTGGGGGTAGGCAAGAAGGTTGGACCTGAGTAGGTGCGCGTGGAAGTGCGAGAGGAGGGGGAGGGAGGCGGCGGCGGAGAGTGGCTTGAGGGCGAGGACAGCGGCGCGCCACGCGATGGTGGGGTCTGAGGGGTGGAGGTGGACACGGAGGAGGGAGTAGAGACGGAGGGCCGAGGAGGGGCAGGCGGCGCTGCGGAGGGCAGTGAGGAGGTCGCCGGCGGCGAGGTGGCGAGGAAGGGACATGGGGAGTAGGGGTGTGCCGCGATTAGAGCGGCGCGACGCCGGCGCGGCGGCTTCGGTTTGGACTTGGGGCGGGACTGCTGGTGCTAGACCGTGCTGGAAACCTGGAACCGACCGGTGATTCGGTGAACGGGTGAAGCGTTGGCGTTGGGTCGAGCAGGTTGGGCTGCTCGTGGATCGCGCGGTCAAGAAGGCTGCACCGCTGAAGGCCTGCTTGATGCTTCGATGGGCTGCTTTCACATGAATTCTTTTATGGCTAACTAAGTTTTTTTTTAGCATTTGATCCTTCGAATTGGAATAACAAATCATAACTCGTTGATCTTCTCGCCACAACAGCCGTGTTCTAAATAAATTCATTCTGTTTTCTAACCCTACTGGTAATTTATAGAAGGAAAAGCGCATAAAAATGGCATACTGCCCAGGTAATAATTTAATATCACATTTAATTAAAAAATAGGCATGGCGGGCACGACATGGCGCGCTATCATGCGTCATACATGGCGATATACCTGTTCTATCATCGTCATACGGTTTGTCTATTGGACTGATATATTCCAAAATCGATACTCTTTCCACAATCTCTATCGCAAATACCAAAAAGGCTCATACCATGTGCGCTGTTTTAGAGTTTAACACACACACACACACACACACACACACACACACACACACACACACATATATATATAACTTCAAATACATTGTTGTAGGATGAAATATAAAATATAGTTTATCAAGTTCAATAGATGGTATTATCAATTCGGTATACCCGATATTGCTAGTATCAAGTTAGTATTAACCGATATCGACCGGTATAAGAGTTATTAACCGGAAACAAATGCGGCATAGAAGGCAAGGCCCTATCGAAATGGTACATATTAGCCATAGCAGGATTGTATGGTTGGATGCTATATCATTTAGATCCATCTATGATGGTGTAGCGTGTTGTAGTTGCTTCCTATTGTGAAGGAAACTTTTTTAATTAATCAGGTGGAGAATCGGTGTTGCATATGGTTTGCAAAATTTTCATTAATGTATTTAAAACTTGTTATGTTTTGGTGGTTTATACTGGTGGGCCAAGCCCGTGGTCAATAGCATTCGGCGCAACCACTTCCGCACGCTAGCGCCAGGGACCGATCCGGAGTTCTAGAACCGCCTGGCCACGCGCGTACACAGCACTCGCTCGACACGCGGGGCGGCAAAGGCATCCCACCCAAACCTGTTGCCAAGTTGCCGGCCTCACCGCACCTTTCCCTTCCCCCGTTCGGGCCCGACGGCCACGCTCCGCCCACCGCCCGTGCCTTCCTCACCCACCGCCGACCGCGGCGCCGCCCCACCCAGACGAATCAACCCCAAAACGACCAAAATAATCGCCGAATTCCCCCGAAACCAACCGGTCGCACCACCGATGGAGCTGGCGTCGCACGACCTCGCGGCGCTGGGCGCGGCCGACCTCGTCCGCGTCTCCGCCTCGATCCCGCGCGCCGCGCCGCGCACCTTCGCGCTGCTCACCGCCTGCCTCGTCTTCCCGCTCTCCTTCGCCGTGCTCGCCCACTCCATCTTCACCCACCCCATCCTCCTCCGCCTCCAGGACACCAACTCCTCCTCCGACTCCGCCCAGTGGCTCAGGCTCTTCGCCTACCAGTTCCTCTACCTCATCTTCCTCTTCACCTTCTCCCTCCTCTCCACCGCCGCGGCCGTCTTCACCGTCGCCTCCCTCTACGCCGCCAAGCCCGCCTCCATCGCAGCCTCCCTCGCCGCGCTGCCGCCCATTCTGCCGCGCCTCCTCCGCACCTTTCTCTGGGTCTCCCTCCTCATGCTCGCTTACCACCTCGTCTTCGCCCTCACCGTCCTCCTCCTCCTCATCGTCTTCTTCCCCTCCTCCTCCCCATCCTCCCCGCCCTCCCTCTCTTTCGTTCTCCTCCTTGTCGTCGTCGTCTTCGTCTTCCTCGCGATCCACGTCTACATCTCCGCGCTATGGCACCTCGCCAGCGTCATCTCCGTGCTCGAGCCTCTCTGCGGGCTCGCCGCCATGGCCAAAAGCAAGCAACTCTTGCAGGGGCGCACCCGCATGGCCGCCGTGCTCGTTGTCTCCTACTTTGCTGCCTGCGGCGTTATCGCGGCGCTGTTTCGTGCCGCCGTCGTGAAGGGGCGAGGCGAGGAGGGGAGCCTCGGCCTGAGCTTGCCTGGGCGGATGCTTGTCGGCGCTGTGCTGGTCGCTGTTCTCGTCTGTGTGAATTTGTTGGGGCTGCTTGTGCAGAGCGTGTTCTACTACGCCTGCAAAGCCTTCCACAACCAGCAGATTGATAGGAGCGCTCTGTACGAGCACCTCGGTGGGTACCTTGGCGAGTATGTGCCGCTCAAGAGCAATATCCAGATGGAGAATCTGTGAAACTGGCGCATTGGGGAAGGGTAAGCTGCTCACCTATTTGCTCCATACTAGTTGTCTTGTTGGATCTTGCTCTGAATAAGAGAGCGGTGTTACTAGGATTTATTTTCGTTTTCTTGTTTCTGGTTCACTTGTACTAGTTTGTAATCTGTAAGTAATAATGCGCAGGATCGACCAGTGTATGGAATGGAACGGACTTGTATAAAGAAAGTTCTCTTTCTTTTGCAAAATCGTCTTCTTGTTTACCTTGCTGTCCTATAATTCATGTTATGATCCTGGACCTATGACTAGAGATTTAATGGTTGAAGAGTGAGGGTTATCAATGCGTGGTTGGTTTACTCTACTAATGTTAGAAGCAGTTCATGTTTCCTGGTGCTCTTATTTTTCCTCTGTGGGATATCCTATCTTTCCAGGGTTTAGGGGGGGCACTTAGCAAATAATAGAGTGGACTTTATGTTAATTCAGCTCATTCTAGAGAAATTGTGCACTGTTGTGAAATTTCTACCGTTACAAGTAGTATAGTGACAAATTCGAAGCAACAGAAGGCTTAAGAAGGGTTTGAGATGGTCAGATTTTTTTGGGAGACTAATCGAATTATTATGTTTAAGTTAGAAAAGACCGGCCACTGGTTAGGCAGTTTCAGACAGAATTCTAATGAATGCAAACAATTAGTGTGATTCTTAGGAGTGGAAGATGGTAGGGATGGTAAAATTGAAGAGGACAGAGCAAGACCAGGATCAAGTGTTCCTTTCAGTTTTTATACCTGTTGTGTTGGAATGTGTTTTTGAAAGAGTGGTGAAATATCACCATCTTTGTCTGTCGCGGAAACTAGTGATAAAGTTCTTGAGTAATTACTCTACATCAGTGATCTACTGATCTTGCTGTTCTTTTTTTCCTTTTTCTTTTCTTTTTTTCTTTTTGCAACCATTAAAAACCGTCTTCATCATCCTAATTTTCATCACCATAATAGGAAGCAAAAACTTGTGAAATTGAGAAGGCTCTCTAGTTGTTGTCCTAGTAAAATCTGCTATGTTACATCTCTGTTGATTATTTGGTTGAATTGAAAGGAATCATACGATTGTTTCAGTCTGTTGGAGTTTGCAAAGATTTTCTCAACAGGCTGATGGTTTTGGTGTCTTATCTTTCATTGCAGAAACAGTTGGTTGTGTGATTTTCTACATTTTTGAACTGCTTTCTAGGTGTCAGCAGAGTCTTCTTGTCATTTTCTTTATCCCATAGCATCTATTTAGGAACATAAAGAGCTTTAATGAAAAGCACAGAATTGCTCCTAAGTAATGGAAATAATAGCCAACCCATTGCGCATATTTAGCTGTACCCTTTTTGAAAGAGGTTCCTACAAGATAATTTTCATGGTATATTAGTTGTTGTAACTGTGCTTAATTGCCACTTTGGTTTGGATGAACCAAAAATGGCTTGTTTTTATCATTTCTGAAGATCATTGAACTTACTGATCATATGACAACTTTAAAAAAAAAATCACCCATCAAGTATCTGGAGTGGTTCATATATTTTAGTCACACACTGGCAGCGGGAACATACTCTCCCCCAGTTTAACAAATTTACAAGTTAGTGAAATTCGTATATTGGTGAATTTTGATAATGAAAAATATTGGATAATAAGAACATGAGCATACATGTTTGCCGGCTAGAAAATGTTGATGCCAAGTCAGTGCTCACCGAAAAGCAAAAAGGGGTATGTCGCAGCATGCAGTTTCTCCGTGTAATCCAACCTTTTCTTTTTAAATAACTTGTGGCTTTCTTCTGTGTATGCCTACAGTGAAGCTTTATATTCTTGTTCTGAATGATTTGTCCACGCCTTGATGATGACTGCAGTGACTGCCTGAGGAAGAAACCAGGTGACCTGTTTGTAGTAGTTTTGCCGGCCGAGCCTGAGCGACAGACAGAGCTTGGACACCGACAGCTACTGCTGATTACCCATCCTTTTGGAGTGACTGATTGTAAAACGGTTCTAGCCAAATGTCACTTGTCAGCTGTCCACGTCCGTAGTGATAGGATCAAGCACCAGGACAGTCTTGAGTGAGTCTTGAGTGCGTGCGTGCGTGGCAGAGCAAGCGCGCGTGCGTGCGTCCATACTGTCCTTCGTGGCTCTTACTGCATCATCTACATGCTTCGATGTGGACCTTGTGGTTCTGCAGCTTTCTAGCAATATTAACTTCTCCGTCATCAGCTGCTGTTTTAAAAAAATACAGATAAAAGTTATCAACTATAGCAAAATACTATCAATCATATCCTAAAAGAACAACTCAGCCATCGGCCGCGTCCATTCAATTGGGGTTGGCTCAGTGCGGCGATGCAGATTTTCTGCATGATGGTTACAACTCACTCAACTTGACTAACCGACCAATAATTCCATACGATCCATACCAAAGCAATTGAAATTGTGCAGATAGCCAGGTTACTGTGAACTGAAAGTAGAGAGGACAAAGAAATGCACAGCTTATGATCAGATGGGAATGGGATGATTATATTGTGACAAGACAGATCCATCTGATATTTCCTATGAACTTTCCTGCGTAAGGCCTGTCTGGATAGACTATCGGCGATTGAATCGAGAATTTGAGTCTTGGAGACGACTGATGAGTTCCAGCAGAACAGATGGATGGCAAATCTTTCAAAGAAGTTGCATGCCTTATGTTCCATCGAACACATCGTGCTGATTAACTGCCCTTGCTTGCCATATGTCAACTGATTATTTTAGGAAATACGTACACATATGAAAGATGGAAATTGTTGATACAAGTAACAGCAACCCAAAAGCCTAGACTCTCTACCTCTGCATGCATTAAAGGAAAAGAGTTCCTTTAATTTTTGTCTTGAATATCTATCTGCTATATATTGCTTATGATGTTTGGGTGTGTGCACGCTGTGTTGAAATGTGATCCATGTGTGTTTTCGTTTTCTTCCCAGATTGCTTGCATTGCAGTGCTACAATTCTGTCCGACTAGATGAACCTTCCATGAAAAGTAAGCCATTCGTAGTTTAATCTTCGCAGGACCTGGAAATATTAAAGAACGATGGCTTACTTCCATCTAAATACCAAATTGAATAATATCCGATTGATATCTAAAGATCTGAAAGTAATGGTCATGGGCAATGTGTTTAAACTAAGATGGAGAGTAAAGCTAAACAGCTCTAGCAATGTGGGGCAATACAATTTACTGTTCCTTTTGGCATCTCTCACTTCAAATACATATTTGTATCCCACTCAGTTCCTATAGGAAGAACTACAAACTGAAAAGGGATTGGACCTGTGGAAGAAAATTTCTATGCAATTATGTAATGCGAGTTGTTTGTGTGAGATGACTGCGGCCATATCCAGTTATGCACTGCCCATTGCATCTGTATGATCTGCTACCGAAAATACACAGGAGGATGACATCAACCGGCGTGGTTAATCTTGGAGGTAATGAAAAGTTTAAATGACAGAAGCATCGAGCATGCATGTCAGTGGCATCAACATGCCAATCTGAGTAATAACCATCAAGGCCAATGACATTCCAGCTCAATCATGGCAGGCTTGTCAGTTGCCACAAACTGGGCCTACTTAACTATTGAGTTGCACTGCCAAGATCAGGTCCCCAACACCGAGAACGGGTCTAGGAATTTCCTCAGAAGTTAGTGACAGAAGCCGTGCTCGTTCGTATCAGGAAATGTGCGTCAGTTATACCTTTGTTGGAATCGCCAGCAAAACCTCAGCCATGGAGATATGGAATACTCCTGTCGGAACTCTAGGTCAGACGCTGCAATGTGGACGCTGGCATGGCATTCGGAGTAAATTTATCGCATTAACATGATTTGGATTTTGCCGATGTTGTTTCAGCTGTTAAGATAGAATATGGCGATGTCTTAATTCCCTTTAATTTGGCGTTTAGACTCCCCTCAAACTCGCCTAGTTTCAAACATCAGTCTTAGAAATTGCTTTCCTGACGAACAGAAAAGGCAAACCAAACATATCTACTGAACAAAACGAGTTCTTGCATACAATAGGACCAGGTAGGAAAATTTTCCCCGTGAATCAGTACAAGTATTGATCTTTCTAAATGTTTGTAACGTCTTGATGTGAGTAAACGCAAATATTCTGGAAGTAATCCAAACAATTCCCAAAAAGCTCTACAGAGCATTGACTCATATATGACTCCAGCCGTTGAACAAATGTACAGAAGGTGAACAATATCGCTACAAGTTTCCAACAGAACAGATGAAGATTAAAAGCAAACACTTAAGCTTCATCGAATGCTACTACTCCTGGAAGTACTAAGCTTCATCGAGTGCTACTACTCCTGGAAGTTCCTTCCCTTCCAACAACTCCAAACTCGCACCACCTCCAGTTGAAATGTGGCTCATAACATCCGCGACTCCAACTTTCTCAACAGCTGCAACGGAGTCTCCACCTCCAATTATTGTTGTGACACCCTTGCCGCTAAGCTCTGCCAACTTCTTTGCAATTGCCTGCAGAAGGAAATTCAAGGTCATGTTGCTTTCCATGAAATTTTCTCTCATAGGATAGCTGAATTAGTGAACTTGCATAGATATTAGTCACATTACCTCAGTTCCTACTGCAAACTTGTCAAATTCGAAAACTCCGATGGGTCCATTCCAAATAACTGTCTGGGTAGTTTCCAAGGCAGAACTGAACGCTGCAACTGAATCTGGGCCAATATCCAGTCCCATCCATCCATCAGGAATCGCAGATGCTGCAACAACCTAAAGAACAATCTCATTCACACAATTTCTACAAACGCAATTTGGTTGGAAACTGGAAAGTGATTTTTTGTAAGCGGCGGGAAACCTTCCACTATGTCCTGATAATTAAGAGAGCACAAACTATGACAAACCTGATTATTAGCATCAGAAGCAAACTTATCAGCAATGACAACATCAGTTGGTAACATAAGGGAGACACCTTTTGCTTTTGCCTTTGCAAGGAGAGATGTTGCTAGCTCGAGTTTGTCATCCTCAACCAATGAAGCACCTACTGAGAGTCCTTGTGCCTTGTAAAACGTGAAGATCATGCCACCACCCAACAGAAGGATGTCACACTTTTCCAATAATGATTCAATAACTCCGATTTTAGATGACACTTTGGAGCCACCCACGATAGCAGCAAATGGCCGTTTGGGGTTTGAAACAGCTCCAACAAGGTAATCGAGCTCCTGTGATTTTTATATTAAAATTTTTAAAGAGAGAGAAGAGATTCAGTCATTCAGAGAGATACTTGGAAGAACAAATGAAAGTAGACACTAGCAATTCGTCTTAGAAAGTATAGAGGGTTTATACTTTGAGTTCAGGCATTAAACAAAAGAATGGAAAAAAAATGTAAACCTTCTGTAAAAGGAACCCTGCAACAGCGGGCTTCAAGAACTTGGTAACTCCCTCAGTTGACGCATGTGCTCGGTGAGCAGTTCCAAATGCATCATTCACGTAAAGATCCGCTAGGGAGGCAAGCTTCTTCGCAAACTCTGGGTCATTCTTCTCTTCCTCCTTGTAAAATCTGACATTTTCGAGGAGCAAAACGCTGCCGTTTGGCAGTGCAGACACCAATTTCTCAACTTCTGGGCCAATAACATCATCTGCTTTTTGCACCTGTTTGCGCATGCAAACATGGTAGGGTATGATCAGCATAACTAAGTGCTAATACATGAGCATACATTAGAAGTATCAACATTGTAAAAGAAAAAAAAGAATACCTGTATGCCAAGAAGATCAGATAACCTTGGTACAAGGGGAGCTAAGCTAAATTTAGGAGTAAAACCCTTAGGGCGACCCTACATCCACAGAAAAAAAAGATATGTTTTGATGACATGTAATCATAAGGAGTTCCTCATCAAACTAGCATTATGGTACTTAGTATTAAAAAAAGGTTCGCTACCGAGGAATGTAAGTGTAAATTAATCAAATTTTCTGGTGTCATGACAAATCTCAGCAGCCCAGGCATAATGAACTACATCTACACCAGATCCAAGGTCATGTAACCGGAAGGTTAACTTTTTTTAGAACTTCCATAATTATCAATGAAACCACAAACTGTTCATAATCCAGCAATGTTAAGTCTTTTACACCGAAGGTTAACTTTTCCTGATGCAGAGCAAACAATTGTGTAGGTTTCAATTATATTAGAAGTAACTTAGATGTAAATTCTCCAACTACTTGCAAAACAATAGATGGATAAGGGGCCTGCAGCGACTAAATACCCCACAACAAGCACATGAATTCCTAAGTCTCTGGCACGTATTTCAAGGCACAACCCTGGTGAACCGGCCACATGAAATTCGCTGGACTATGACGGTCGATGGAATATACTCTGCAAAGACTGCTTATAAGGCTCAGTATGCTGGATCTCATGGAGTCTTTGAGGCAGCGTGGCTTTGGAAGTCTCAAGGCTGAAAACAAATGCAAATTCTTCGTGTGGTTACTACTCCAAGAGAGAGTCTTGATGGCGGACAACTTGCAGTGCAGGGGATGGCCGCACACCGCAACCTGCACCCTATGTGATCAGGTGGACGAGATGACGCAACATATTATTCTTGACTGCTCCTTCTGCAAGCAGGTTTGGCTTTCTGTTGCCACAGGATTGACGGTGCCTCACGGACTGGTGGTCAGGCTTCCCAGGATATCTCGACTCCGCTTCCATAAAACGTATTACAATCATCAGAATTTACACCTGTTTGAACTTATGGAAGGAAAGGAAAAACAGGGTTTTCTATAGGGTGGAGGGTGATGTTCAACAGGTAGTGCATCGAGTTCGGTCAGAGCTGTTGCTGTTGCAAGAAGCCAGTGAGGAGATTAATCTTTTAGAACTAGAGTAGTCGTTGGCTCTGCAAGTCCCCCTTACAAAGTTGGCAATTCGATTGTCGTTTTTTCTTCTCGTTTTTTGTTTTCCTGTTTAAGGCTGCTCTACAGCCGGTCTGTATCATGCTCTTTTCCTTCTTAATTGATTAAGCAGAGCTTCTGCTACGTTCCTCATAAAAAAAATCTCCAACGATGTTGGTCCGGTTATCTCAAAACCAACCGGATGAATTACACACGTTCAAATCTATGTATACAAGAAGCAGATTCACAACCTACAGGGCTACAGGTAATGCTCATGTATTATCTCAAAACACTGAAGATAATGTATCCAGCATAACTAAATGGACACAAGCACTGATGCAAGCGCGATATGATTCACCTAAATCTAAATCCACAGCCTATAATCTCTGCCAGGCTTTATAAATTTACCATTCAACATACCGTTTTAAGTTTCTAGTTCACTCATCTGAGAGTATATGCGCAAGCAACATAACATCTGGGAAAAATATTGGTATGGCGAGGCTTACCAAGTGGCTGGAGAGGATGACCTTGGCGCCATTGCCTATGAGGTACTTGATGGTGGGGGTGGCGGCGCGGACGCGTGTGTCATCGGTGATGTTCTGGCTGTCGTCGAGGGGAACGTTGAGGTCGACGCGCACGAGCACACGCTTCCCCTCGAGGTCGGCGGCGGTGAGGTCGCCCACGCTCTTCTTCGCCATCGTCGCCGCAGCGCGCGTCCCGCGCCCCGCCGACGCCGCTCGGCAGCGCGACGCGACGCGGATCGCCAACCGCGGGTCGGCTCCCCCGCCGGCCGCGAACCCCAGCGACCGCGCCGAAGCGCACGCGACGGCGAGGCCCGAGCGGCGGAGCGACACGGCGGAGACGGCGGCTACGGCCCGGTGGGAGGCGAGGCGGCCCAGGGAGAGGGAGTTGGGCGCGGCCGCCGCCGCCGCCGCCATTGGCAGGGAGAGTGGTGCGGGAAGGTGAGGAGGCAGGGAAGGGACTTTGCTGGTCGCGGTTGAGAAGAGGCCGGGATCCAAACTGCAAAGTGGTCGTCGCGCCGATGATCTCATTTAGAATGGGGATGGTGCGCGAGGGGAGCGTGGGAGACCGATCTGCAATGGTAGAGCAAATTGCAACCCCAGTCGTTCAACCAAAAACGGACGGTCTCGGTTGATTATGGTGAAAAGCATCCAGGGATCGTGTTTCCTTTTTTCCCCGATATGGCATTATCATTCAATCCAGATCGATTCATTGAGCTTCGTTTCACCATAAATCCAGATCGATTTATGGTGGCTAACACTTGACATGCCACTTGTCAATGCATCTAGGGGTGGTTAACGCTTGACATGCCACTTATCATTGCACCTAGGTGGCTGACATGGCTTCTCGTCGTGCTACAGCATACAAATGGTGGGTTCTGGCTTGATCGGAAGAGAAGTACCTGTAGATAAACGCGATTGCAATGCGTCCATGCTGCATATGTGCACATAGGACTAGGACGTGCTCTCACCATTCACACGAGGAAAAGGTGTACCCCGTGGAAGAACAGGTCTGCCTGCTCTCACCACTCTCATTTTTTCCATAGCTCTAATTCTTCTTTTAAAAATTACTTTTTTTAATTATTACTATTTATTTTCAGATAAAAATTATTAGTCACAAGTAAAAACCATAACTATAGCCACTATAAACACACCATTGCCATTTCGTATGACTTGGTTAGGATAAAAGAAAAGGTACCGTGGAAGGGGTAATGCACTGTTCTCGCGCTCTGTCAGCCGATCGAGGTGATGGCGACCGACAACCTCCGCGCCTTCCTAGTTTTCCTCGTCGTGCAGGTCTGCTGCTCGTGATGATGGCAGCCTCGGCGACGGTGCAGGGCAGGCCTGTGGCCCTGGAGTCGACGCCGGCGTGCTGCTTCAACCACGCCGAATGCTGCCAGGCGGCCGGCTCCGTAGCCGCCGCCAAGCCCTGACCCGTGGAACGTGGTTTCCGTCTCCTCCCAGTCATCCGGTACATATCGGTAGCATGCGTGGCAGAGCAAGCGCGCGTGCGTGCGTCCATACTGTCCTTCGTGGCTCTTACTGCATCATCTACATTCTTCGATGTGGATCTTGTGGTTCTGCTGCTTTCTAGCAATGGTAACGTCTTCGTCATCAGCTATTATTTTAAAAAATACAGATAAAAGTTATCAACTATAGCAAAATACTATCAATCATATCCTAAAATATCAACTCAGCTATCAGCCGAGTCCATTCAATTAGGGTCGGCTCAGTGCGCCGATGCAGATTTTCTGCATGATGGTTATAACTCACTCAACTTGACTAACCGACCAATAATTCCATACGATCCATACCAAAGCAATTGAAATTGTGCAGATAGCCAGGTTACTGTGAACCGAAAGTAGAGAGGAGGACAAAGAAATGCACAGCTTATGATCAGATGGGAATGGGATGATTATATTGTGACAAGACAGATCCATCTGATATTTTCCATGAACTTTCCTGCGTAAGGCCTGTCTGGATAGACTATCGGCGATTGAATCGAGAATTTGAGTCTTGGAGACGACTGATGAGTTCCAGCAGAACATAGATGGATGGCAAATCTTTGAAAGAGGTTGCATGCCTTACGTTCCATCGAACACATCGTGCTGATTAACTGCCCTTGCTTGCCATATGTCAACAGATTATTTTAGGGAATACGTACACATATGAAAGATGGAAATTGTTGATACAAGTAACAGCAACCCAAAAGCCTAGACTCTCTACCTCTGCATGCATTAAAGGAAAAGAGTTCCTTTAATTTTTGTCTTGAATAGCTATCTGCTATATATTGCTTATGATGTTTGGGTGTGTAAAATCTCCACATGCATGCACGTCACGAAGCCTTCAAGCGCCAGGAGCCTTACGCCTTTACGTCGCACGGTGCTATTTTTAGTTTAGCCTTGGCGGTGGATCGAATAAAGACGAGATTTCGGCGAGTGCTGCTGCTTCCCTAGCACGACTCACTGTACGTTGAGCGAGGCACGACGCGTGTGCCGAAGCCTTGGCGTCTCATTGCCAATCTAAAAAAACTCGCTCTGCATGAACTCCAAAGCGCGCCAACGGCCGTGCTCCTTAATCTCTATTCCCTTTGTTGGTTACAAAAATCTCGGTGCATGTAAAGCCGCCACATACACGCCGCTTTTATATTGGCGGCCACCGATTTTTATAGCCAGCAATGTTATCTCCTAGTCCTAATCGGACTCAATCCTAATACATATGACACCAACTCGTGTACGAACGCCCATGCATACAAACACAACTTTGCAAACCGTACACAACTCGTATACGCGTCGTCCCAGAGCACATGCAGCCTTGCCGCTTGCCTCCGCTTCACATGCAGCCTTAGCCATGACGCATCTCCACGCCTCGGCGCTCGTCATCTCCACACGGATTGTTCTCTAGCCCGAACATCTCGCATGACATCCTTGACCGATAGGACCTCAGTTCCTCCCTGAACTTAGTCCCGAAACCTCAGTTCCACCCGAACCTAGTTCCAGTCCCGTCATCGACCATGTTCCGCCTCAAGCAACACCTGCGCATGAATAAACACACAACCTCGTACGAGCACAAGTCCACGACTTGACTCAAGTCAATCCGCACAATACCTCATACGAGCGTATCATGCAACATACGACAATCCGAACACGCGAACGTCAATCCGCACACGCAATACACCATAAGTAAAAACATAACCAACGTTGTCAATTATTCATCATCTAGCCTAGACCTGGCCACATGGTCTAACAATCTCCCCCTTGATGAATACATTGACAACACATTAAGTTAACACGATTTCTAACAAATCTAAGTGAAGAACTGAAGTCAAACTCTCAAACTTTCTCTCTCAACACAAGAGAACCAAAAAACTCTCCAATCTCTCAAATTTCTCTCCCCCTTTGGCAATGTAATCATCAAGAAATTTCAGTAAATAAGAATAAATCTAAGAGAGAGCAATAATAAAAATCTAGAAGCTTTGTAGATTATCCAAGTCACGTTGCATTGGTTTAATAAAACAACCAAATCATATTTTTGAGTAGAGCTATCTAGATCATATAAAGCCATATATCATATAGCAATATCAAAACAAGTCCGTCAATATGATTAAGTGATTTATATTAATGACAGGCATCGCAACAATGTCCAGACTAATTATAAAGAGCACAATGAGATATCACAACGAAAAGTCAAAGCCTAAAAATGAAGCAAACTTTAACTCTAGACGGGCTAGCAGTCTCATGTAACAACTTATTGCTCCACACTTAAATTTTTAGGCATGTGGCATGCTTGTAGCATACTTCTTTTCATAATGACATACTTTTCTTTTCATTTTTTTTGTTGATGGTGGCATGCTTGAAGCATACTTCTTTTCATTTTGCGCACTTTTGTGCTTTTTTTTTTGTTCACCATGGCATGCTTGAAGCATACATCTTTTCAATTCTTTCTTCCTTTTATACTTTTTTTAATAACATACCAAATTAAGTGACCATAAAAATTGTAACATGAAACATGCGAGCCTCATAGCCAAGAGTTAAAATAAGACTCACAATCGTGCTAATCCTTTTCAATGGACATCGCAAAGTAATAAATATAATCAATCTAGTCAAAGTATTCTGCCATGTCATACTTTTAATTCAAATGTAGCAAATTAATTATAACCAGTCATGATCAATGCTACACAACATATGAATAAATATGATAAAGAGAGCTCTACTACTCAATTGATTTCAATGACTTGGATTTGATGAATTATTTGACAAGGATAATAAACAAAGCTTCTGAAATTTTAAAAGATAAGCTCCCCCTCCGAATAATCCCATAGGATATAGAGCAACATCACCTTTGCCACATGGTCTCTCAAAAAGTGACATCTCTTAGAAGCCATCAAAGAGAATGAAGAATTATCAAGTGTTCCAATCAAGCAATGATGTAAAAGACCGAAACTCAATCAAGCTCATGTTCTCCATCCTCGTTAACTGTTCTTACATCACCGGAAACATTGATCTCACAGCACCGGGGTTAGTGAAATATGATTTAGGAATCCAGTACTGAGATACACGATGTGGAGGAATAGTAACAAAACTAGAACCAAAATCATGTACATGTGGTCGATCAAAACGCCAAAAAGAACGTGAATTACTTGCATTAAATCCCAAACCAGCATTTGAATCAGATTTAAAGTTATCATAAAAGTTCTCTAAAAATCTAGCTTTCGCATAAGTTCTAGGAACAAAAGAATGTGTATTTCTCAAATTAGACCAAGCCTTAGCCTTTTCTTTCATTTGTTGTTTGGCTAGTCTAAAGCAAAATTGCACAAGATGTCCATCTTTACCACAATGACTGCAAGTGTACTTAACTTTATGTTTAGCTTGAGAATTAGAAGCAACATTTGCATTCACTTGATTATTAGATGACATAATACCAGCAGACTTAAAAACAGTTTGTTTCGTTTCAAATTCTACTTCAATTTTTCCAGGTTCAAGAAGCTTAACAACCTTTGGAGGATTATTCTTGGCATGCTCAATATAATTAAATCCTAGACCATGATTTTTCACACTTAATTTTGACTTATCTAGAATCATATTCAGATTTTTCTTGCCAAAAGAGAATCTCTCTAAAGTGTCCTTAAGGTACTCATTTTCTTTAACTAAAGTGGGACACGTTGAGCACTTAAAGGATTCATTCACAAGATTCTTAGAAGCAATAGATTGAGCCAATCTTTCTTTTTCAGCAAAATCATTAAGTTGTTTAGTCAATGCTTCTATTTCTATGTTAAGCTTAGGACAGTTAGAACAAAAAGATGTCTCATGATAAATCATTTGTTGAATTGTTTCCTGAGAAGAACTAAGTCTAGTTTCTAACAATTCACACTTAGAGCAAGTCTTAGATTGAGCATTTGAATTACTTGTCTCTAAACATATAGATGAACTAGACCTGAGTTTTTCAATTTCATCATTTGCAAGTTTTAACATTTCATTACAAGAGTCATGTGCCAATTTTAATTCATCAAGTTTAGCGTTACATCACTAAGTTGAACCATGTTTGACGTATTAATTGTTCTAGCATTTTCTAACTCGAATGTAAAACTTGACAAGACTCACAAGATTCATCATCGTGAATAGAAGCTCTAAGTCTATTGATTTGAATTTAAGCTCTCAACAACAAATTCATGATTTTTAATTTTCTTTTATACTTTTGAGCTCCTCTGTCAATCTAAGTACAAAGACGAGATAAATCGGTGTAAGAAGGTTTTACCTCATCAGATCGCTATAAAGATCATCATCATTTAGCTCCTCACCATTGGCCATAAAACACATCCTGTGAAGTCTACCTCCTTTGCCTTCTTGTCATTGTCCTCATCGTCGCTTGAGAATCATCATCACTTAAAACAATCTCATCAAGTGCTGAAATTATCTTATTGATCGCTCTGCGATAATTGCGCTTCTTGTTTGGATCAATCTTGATTTGAGAGCGACGAGTTGGTATCTTGTCATCCTTAACCTCCTTGCTCCTTAGTTTGGGGCAATTCATCTTGATATGGTTTTGCTCACCACATTCATAACATCTAATTGGGCCTCCTCTTCGTCTTGATCGACATTGTAAATTGCCTTGGTCACTCTGTTAGAGAAGTACAAGTCGCTCTTCTCGGAATCTCCTCTAATTGTTCATCCAAATAGAGCACAATGCGCATAAAGAAACAATAGAAGAACTTGAAGAACTATCACTTGGTTAGTCACTAAGCCCAAAGAATTAGTCTTATTTATTCGGCCAAAACATCAATCTCATGAGTTTTCATCTTAGAATAAAGATCATTCAAAGTGAGTGTTTCCATATTAATGTAATGATTAATAGTAGTGACTAACACATTCCAAATGACATATCCAAAGCATTTAAAATTTGACGCGCATTATCGAATCGAATATGTGACATCAAGAGATTGCAAATCACTAATAATTTTATTAAAGCGGTCAAAAAGTGCATCTACTGATTCCCCTGGTTTCATCTCAAATTTGGAATACTCCTTTTTAAATTGATTCTGGCGAACACCTTTAACAGATTTAGAACCTTCATGATAATCAGCTAGAGTAGTCCAAATTTTATTTGCAGATTTAATATGAGCAATTCTAACAAATTCGTTTCTACTAAGACCTTGCAACAAAATATTTCTAGCCTTAGCATTAGCTTCAACATCAGCAGAATTTGCAGTAGTAACAACAGAAGGCACAATATATGGATTTTCAACTTTTTGCCAAATTGCATTACCTTGTGCTTGCAGAAAGACTTCCATGCGAGTTTTCCAATAAAGATAATCGGATCCATCAAAAAAAGGTGGTTTACCTGAGAAACGATCCCGATCTGATGCCATTGTAACCTTGCTCTGATACCACTTGTAGGATCGATACACACTAAGATAGGCAATCAGAGGGGGGGGTGAATGATTGCGGAAGCTAAAAATAAATTTTAAGACTCACCCCTAGAAACAAAATCTATTTAAGCCGCGTTTAAACAAATCGGACAGAACACTGCGACCTCACTAAAAATGATCTCAATAAAAATCCGTAACTCCAATTTACCTCAAATTTTGACAGAATAAACTAGATGAAGTTATTGAACTAACCGAACTGGAATCACACCAAACGGAGGTCTAGAACTCAATATATAAAATAAACAAGATCGCTGATGCAGATAGAGACGAAAAATAATTAAGCCCTCATTAGCACTAATCTTGATTATCTATAATTCCATACGGTTAAGCAAAAACCCATGAAGTAAATCATGCATGCAACCACGTAATCAACACCATGCAAAATAAAATATAATAGCAAACCTCATTAACCCCTTAATGACTTACCTAATTACAAAATCTCTAATCAACCTTTAGTCATACATGCGCTACGTGAATATGTATGCATGTGTTGTCAAAACCAAGTATGGCCATGCAAACAAAAGTTAACATGCATAGAGAACTTTTCAATCCAACTCACGTCACGCCATGCAACAAAAAAAATAGCAATATTACTTACCTTGCCTTTGATTGGAGAAGTATTGCTCGCCCACACGTTGCTCTTCTTTTTCTCTTGCCGCGCCTGTGATTTCTCTTTGTTCTATTTGATAAAAAAAAAAAATTCGACCGAACAAGGAAACAGCCAAGCACTTCGCTTCTAGTTGTTCTTCACGTTCAGAAATCACAGCCACGAAATAACCAAGCCGTTTCTTTTTCTTTCCGTTCGCACGCCCGCAGTCGCACTTCTTGATTTCCTCTGTTTCTTGCCTTCTAAAATCTCCACATGCATGCACGCCACGAAGCCTTCAAACGCCGAGAGCCTTCGGCCTTTACGTCGCGCACGGTGCTATTTTTAGTTTAGCCTTGGCCAGCGGACTGAATAAAGACGAGATTTCGGCGAGTGCTGCTGCTTCCCTAGCACGACTCACTGTACGTTGAGCGAGGCACGACGCGTGTGCCGAAGCCTTGGCGTCTCATTGCCAATCTAAAAAAAAACTCGCTCTGCATGAACTCCAAAAGCCGCGGCCAACGAAAAGCCGTGCTCCCTTAATCTCTATTCCCTTTGTTGGTTACAAAAATCTCGGCTGCACAGAAAGCCGCCACATACACGCGCTTTTATATTGGCCGGCCACCTGATTTTTTATAGCCAGCAATGTTATCTCCTAGTCCTAATCGGACTCAATCCTAATACATATGACACCAACTCGTGTACGAACGCCCATGCATACAAACACAACTTTGCAAACCGTACACAACTCGTATACGCGTCGTCCGAGCACATGCAGCCTTGCCGCTTGCCTCCGCTTCACATGCAGCCTTAGCCATGACGCATCTCCACGCCTCGGCGCTCGTCATCTCCACACGGATTGTTCTCCCGAACATCTCGCATGACATCCTTGACCGATAGGACCTCAGTTCCTCCCTGAACTTAGTCCCGAAACCTCAGTTCCACCCGAACCTAGTTCCAGTCCCGTCATCGACCATGTTCCGCCTCAAGCAACACCTGCGCATGAATAAACACACAACCTCGTACGAGCACAAGTCCACGACTTGACTCAAGTCAATCCGCACAATACCTCACACGAGCGTATCATGCAACATACGACAATCCGAACACGCGAACGTCAATCCGCACACGCAATACACCATAAGTAAAAACATAACCAACGTTGTCAATTATTCATCATCTAGCCTAGACCTGGCCACATGGTCTAACAGTGTGTGCACACTGTGTTGAAATGTGATCCATGTGTGTTTTCGTTTTCTTCCCAGATTGCTTGCATTGCAGTGCTACAATTCTGTCCGACTAGATGAACCTTCCATGAAAAGTAAGCCATTCGTAGTTTAATCTTCGCAGGACCTGGAAATATTAAAGAACGATGGATTGCTTCCATCTAAATACCAAATTGAATAATATCCGATTGATATCTAAAGATCTGAAAGTAATGGTCATGGGCAATGTGTGTAAACTAAGATGGAGAGTAAAGCTAAACAGCTCTAGCAATGTGGGGCAATACAATTTACTGTTCCTTTTGGCATCTCTCTCACTTCAAATACATATTTGCATCCCACTCAGTTCCTATAGGAAGAACTACAAACTGAAAAGGGATTGGACCTGTGGAAGAAAATTTCTATGCAATTATGTAATGCAAGTTGTTTGTGTGAGATGACTGCGGCCATATCCAGTTATGCACTGCCCATTGCATCTGTATGATCTGCTACCGAAAATACACAGGAGGATGACATCAACCGGCGTGGTTAATCTTGGAGGTAATGAAAAGTTTAAATGACAGAAGCATCGAGCATGCATGTCAGTGGCATCAACATGCCAATCTGAGTAATAACCATCAAGGCCAATGACATTCCAGCTCAACCATGGCAGGCTTGTCAGTTGCCACAAACTGGGCCTAGTTAACTATTGAGTTGCACACATGAGCTAATTCATCCCAAAATTTAAACTGATAAAAAAAGACAGCCAATTCATCATACCAATATGAGTAATAAGCATCAAAGCCAATGACATTCCAACTCAATCATGGCAGGCTTGTCAGTTGCATTCCAGCTCAATCTTGGCAGGGCTCACTTAACTATTGAGCTATATACACTAGTCAATTTACATCAAAACTTAAGTTGATAAGGAAGGACGTACAATTCATTTATACTTTAATACTCCTCCTCACATATGTGCTCCTTGGGCCTAAGATATGAAATAGAAGTAGATTATAATTATTTTTTAATTGCGTCAGCTGAATCTTGAACTCAGGATCTATTAGCTCTGATATCATATTGAGTTATATGCACCAATTAATTCACCCAAAAAACTTAATTCACTTGCACTTCAACATTAACCAACCTTCATCCACAGGCTGTTCCCATCATAAAACCATCATCAATTAAGCAGAACAACCACCGCCAACAGCATTCATGCATGCAAGAACCACACAATTGTACAAGGCTGTAACTGCAGGGGCAGGCGCACGCAAGAACCAAACAGAGGGAAGCGGAGCACATGCAAAGATTCTCGCGGAGATGTGTGCACGAGACCAAACAGCGAAGATTAAGCGTGCAGCGTACGTCGATCCAAGGGTGACATCACACAAGCACGACGCACCGAACAAAAGCCTTGTACTGCACTCTTGTTCCTCTCTGTATCAATATAGTATACAAAGCCGATCACAATTCACAGGCATAATGTTACAACTAAGAAACGTGTGGGAAATGCTACGTTACGTGCCGTTTCCACCTAGGGCCATGAACTCACGATGGAAGCAACATATATAGTAATAATGCAGAGCATGGAGGAGTAATGGATGGACGTAGCTGGCCGGCCGGAGGAGGTGAGGAGGCGTTCAGCGGCCTGGGTCCGTCTCCGTCCTCCCATTTGCGCGCACAGCGCATGGACTCATTGATGAGTGAGAATGTGATGAGAGAGAGCTGCAGAATCACATGCGCGGGGCGGGCCTCTTCTCTCTCTTACGCATGTGCCTGCCTGCGACACCACATGGCCTGCCTGTGCCTGCCTGTGCGAGCTTGCTCTCTCTCTCTCTCTGTCTCTCAATCCCACTTTAATCAAGCAACAAGCATCATCCATGCAGGTAGCCCACACGGCCTTCCTTGGTAATGATCGACTTCGTCGTCCTTCCCTATCATGAGAGACCAAAGAAAAGCGAAGACAAACACCAAAGGCATGCAATTGCAAAGCTAGCACACCACATGCACGCACCTACCTCTCACAAACAATGACTATACATACGCCACCAAGCAGTGGTAGTACTCGATAACAACTACCAAGTGGTAGTAATTAACACGCAGGCTTCTCGGCTAATTAGGGACAGTAATCTACACCAAGCACACACATACACACTCGCAAATCAATATTCCATTTGTATATTACTACTTGAGGCTCTCATCTTTTCTTTTCTTGAGATTTTTCCCCTGTTTCTTTTGGGGGACTGGTAATTGATGGTGGTGGTGGTCAGATTAATTAAGCGGATGAGGAGGAGGAGGAGGAGGCGCGGTGGCGCGGGCAGGAGACGAGGTGGTCGTTGGTGAGCCCGACGGCCTGCATGAAGGAGTGGATGACGGTGGGGCCGACGAACCGGAAGCCGCGCCGGACCATGTCCTTGCTGATGCTCTCCGACTTGGACGTCTTCACGGGGATCTTCCGGCTGTATTTGTAGCTGGGCGAGAGCGGCTTGTTGTTCACGAACGCCCACACGTACTTGCCGAGCGACCCCAAGTCTCTCCTCACCTGCTTGCCCAAATTCCATTCCACGTGCATGCGAAACATCATTAGAATCCCTCAGCCTTCCACTGTGTGTATCATATAACAAGTTGTACGTAGAATGTAGTAGACACGTATATACTAACGAACAGCTAAATATATACTCTGTGGCCGGTGTACTTGACAGATAATTTAGTCGATTGGTAGTTAGGCTAACCGTCCCGTTTTGGAATATTGGGGATCCTTGTGAGCGATTCGTCGTGTGCAGCACTCGTTACCAACACAGGGAGGAGAATATTTTGTGCACAGTTCATTAACCGTGGCCCCTTTGTGAGGGTGTGGAGCGAGCTCCGGCCAAAAGCTTGACAAGAAGTACTGTTAGCATCTTGTCCGGCTCTCAAATGTCCATTAGGAAGGGTTCGCTCTTTTCGGTTGTACTATCCAACTTTATGACGCACTTGCTTTGCTTCTGCAAAGTAGTGGCGTTTAAAGGGGGGGTGCGGCTGCCGATTGAGCTGTCTACCATGAGGGGGTGTAAGCAGCCATGCGGGGACTCTATTAGGCTTCGCTTTCCCTTAACTGATCTTCATTTCGTAGGCCTTCATTCATTGACCCCCCTTTATCTTTTGGCAAAGCTTCGATTGCGAAGTTGTACTACTCATATGTTGTCAGGTCTACTCTCACCAATCGAGAGCACCAGTAAAGAACAGAAAACGTAAGCTGAGGAGAATGGGGCCTATTAACTGCTACTATTAAAAAAGTAATGCGATTTTCGGACATCCCAAGTCTATACTTACTTCGCCATAGGGTATCTATGACACTTCTGTCAATGGAAATATTTGGAGGACGAAATTGTTAGAGAAGTCAAAGAATCCTAATTAGAAGTGAAAAAACATGTTCCTACTTAAAACGACAAAGTTCAGAAATTAAGATCATGAGGACAGGTTTGTGCTCAATTGATCTCGGCTGACGGTAATACCTCGAGAATCCGGCTGGCGTTGTTGACGGCCCCTCTGACGGTGCCCAAATCCAGCCCAAACCGCGCGCTCAGCGACGCCATCTGCTTCTCCGTGTACTTGGCCACCGCGTCCACGTTGAAACCGGAGAATGCCTCCCTATTTGTGATCAGGCAACACAAAATACGCGCAAATGTGCGTACGTAAATCAGCAGGCTTCGGCATCTTTAGCGAAGCAGGGGTCGCTCTGTTCCAAACCTGTAGACGTGTCTCCTCTTTAGGATGGAAGTCCAGTCTGCCCCGACTTGCACGCCGGACAATGTAAGCATCTCGAATAGCAGCCTGCCATTTTCAGTTGCAGGGAATGTGAGGAGAACTATTGCTACGACTTGAAAACAATCGATCGCTTGTGTTGGCAGAGAAGAATGGCGACTCACTCGTCGTCGTGCACGGGCACTCCCCACTCCTCGTCGTGGTAGGCGACGTACAGGGGGTCTGCACATGACACACGAAAACGCATTAGCAACAAGACCGCAAATTCAATTTACAGTGCTTCGTTGTAGGCTTGTGCGTACCTGAGTAGGGCGTGATGAAGCTGCAGCGCTTCTCGTCCTGCCCTGGTGCTGCGGCGACGGGCTCAGCGGCCGCCCTGGCGCCGACCCTCCCCTCGACCCGGGAGAAGGACGCGGTGCGGCCGTAGTGCGCGATCCGCATCTTGCGCTGCGCCTGCATCAGCGCGGCGTGCTCCCGCTGCGCCGCCGCGATGCTCCCCACGGGCTCGAACGCCTCCAGCGCCGCGAACGTCACCACGGGCAGCACGGCGCCGCCGGCCTTCTTGGCCTTCCTGCTCTTGTCTCCGCCCATGGCTGCCTTGGCTCCAGCCGCCCTCGTTGCCTTAGCCGGTGTAGGTGGCATAAGGGAAGGCGCGGCCGCCGCCGCGTGGGCAAAGTCGCTGGCGCCGGTGTTCTCGGGGGCGGCGGTGGCAGCAGCAGCACTGTCGAACGAAGCGGGCATGGAGAGCGACTTCTGCAGGGACTTCTTGAGCGGCCGGGCACATTGCGCCGCCGCCACGCGGTTGCCGGCTGGCTGCAGGACAGGGCGGCCGTCGATCTGAGCGACCCCAGCGGACTTGACGTTGGAGTTGCACATGTTGTTTGGGAGGATCGGTTTGAGACGTTGGTTCTCTAGTCTGAGGGGCGGTTAACTCCGGGAAGGCGCTTTGAGCTGTGAGATATATGAGGTGGGTTGTG
The DNA here is from genome assembly GCA_036346265.1 of Melocanna baccifera. Taxonomy (NCBI): domain Eukaryota; kingdom Viridiplantae; phylum Streptophyta; class Magnoliopsida; order Poales; family Poaceae; genus Melocanna; species Melocanna baccifera. The sequence continues at coordinate 43,248,679 of CM070677.1, forward strand.
GTGCGGGAAGCGAGTGGTATATATAAGCGGGGAGAAAGCAAGAGGAAGACCGGAAAGGCAGAGGAAGATGGTAGCGACGGAGAGAGGAGATGAGGAAGGTGGTGCGGAAGGTAGGACCCAGGATTGAAATGTCGGTAGGACAGACTGAACTAATACTATTACCTGACAACAAAGCAAGGGATACATAATATACGTTACAATTACTTTTAATAGAGTATATAACACTAAATAAATCTTAAAACTACAATCCACAATATTTATATATACAAAGATAGGTCAAATATAGAAAACGTACATCATCAATGAAGTTTAATAAACAATTTGCCACCACAATACTAAATTATTGAATTACTAGTAACAACCTGTCAAAAGTAGATAGATGGTGAGTATTCAGATTAATTCATTATAAATCATAAAAAAATATTGAACATGACAAATAAAAAGATATACCATTAAAGTACTAATTACGTCTAGAAGGCCGAGACAATTTCATTCTCCGATATTTCATAGCTTGAAATTGTTTCTTAATTTTGCCATGATCAAGTCCTTTAAATATCTCTCACTCGATATAGCACATCATTAAGTCATTGAGCCACCCATCGGATAGTTTATTGCGCAAATCGTCTTAATAATATTCATAGTCGAAAAGACTTTTAACCGATGTTGTTGCCACGGTAGGAGTAATGCTAACTCAATGAGACGGTAAACCAATGTAAAAATGTTTCAACTATCTTGATGGTCAAACTTGCAAAATTATGACAAACAATGAAATCATCAATTCTCCAGATATGAAGAATAAAGGTTTCAAGTTGATCCCTTATAGTTGCATGATCAGCAATGGAGAAATCTCTGTTATAGATCTCCGCAAGTCAAGCAATCTTATTATTATCAAACTTAGAGAATTAGTCTCTTGGATCAAGACAAGAAAAGCAAACAAGCAACTCCGAAGATACCTCATTCTTACCTTTGCCTTTTGACTTAGGAGGAGCCATTTTGAATCTTATTTCTATTTTCTACCTCTCTTCGTTGATTCCTTCTGATTTGGTTCTAGCCACAGGCCACGCCCACGCATGCCCCCTTGGCCCCTTCTACGTTATGCCTCCACCTTGCCCCTGCTGGCCTGCCGCAACGCTGCAGCTGCCGCCTAGGGTTGGAGTCTTGGAGACTTCAAACTTGAGTTTGCAAATTGGATTTGGGGGGAAGTGAACTGGCAATCCGGGACTGGGAAGTGACGAAGACCAAAGAGCCAGCCAGTTGGTGAGAATGTGAGATGATCTGATGGGCTTAGCTGGGTGTGGGCCTTCCTTTGGGTTGTGGCCTCCTCTAGAAGATGATGCTGGCGAAGCCGACCCTCAAGCCTTCCAGTTCCTGGGAAGAAGCAAGGGAGCAGTTGAGTAGGGACTACCGAAGCCCTAGGGAGGAGGGGGGTTGATGGTGCCAGCTACCTCGGGCGGCCGCCCAACCTCTCCCTATAGCTGGGAATGCCCCTGGAGGTACTAACAAGTCATAGCTAAGGAGAAGGCCATGGGTGAGTTTTTTTGGACTGTATCTTATGATTTTCGGTTTAAATTTTTGAAATCTGTCTGCTCGTGAGAGAGAGAGAGTACGGAGAGAGATACTCGCATACGATTTTGTCTGATATAGATAAAATCGAAACAATATCTACTACTATCGACCTGTAAACCCCGCTTTAAAAGATAGTTGATATAACAAGTCAAACCATAAGCGCTGTGGAACCCTGTGTCTGTGTGTGTGATGTTTGCATGCATGCATTGGAGTTTTGGAGCCAAGCTCCCTGTTGTATCGAACGGCACGGGTGGCGTTAACTAGAGGAACGGGTAAGGGTTGTTTAGGATTGGTCAGCTCTGGTCTGTGGCCTGTGGGATGGCAAACCTTTTTTTTTTGTCTCTACGGGATGTCCATGAATCATACTTCTGTACTCTGTAGATCATTAGCACATGCAACACAAAACCAACGGATAGGCAGCAAGTAAAAATGCTGCGCCCCTGAAAGTGCACGATGCAACTGAAAAGGCCCCCAAATCATGACGACCTCTTCTCAAAGCTGCACAATGCAGCTTGCAATCTGGCCGTTGAAACACACACGGACAGAACTACCTATATATGCAACGGCCCAAGAAACAATGCAAACACCTCATAATCTGAAAACTACCACGTACAGCCACGGCCAGCTAGGCCATAGCGAGAAAAAGAAAAGAAAAGAAAAGGATTCCGAGCCGACCAAACTCATGCAAATTACTCTCACCAGGTTCCCTCCTACGTAAGACAGCCGACCGGCCGAGATACCTTAGCGTACAGGGTGTGGACTACAAATGATAACATGCATGGCATACTCGGCTACAAATCAACCGATCCCAAATCACAAATTTTTTTTTGAATGAGCAAATCACGAGTTGATCCAACGTTTCATCCATGTAGGAACAAAACGAGGCCTGATGTACAGTAGTGCAGTACATATATGTATGCTCAATCGGTATATAGGCGTTTATTTTAGCAATAGTTTTTGGCTGAAATTTCACTGTAATTGACCTTTTTTTACTTAGCTGGTTTGATTTTTTGAACATAATTAAATTAAAAAAATATATAAAAATATGTTAGCTCATCACGGATAATACAAAGGAACACAGGAAAAAAAGAAAAATACAAAAAGCCCAAAAAATCTAAAATAATTTAGAAAAAAATGAATTACTGAATAGTAAAAAAATTAAATTTAGAAATTAAAGTTTAAAAAAGTTAAAACAAGCTAGGATCACTGGACTCTACACCTCTCCTCTCAATCATATCCGTACACGGCTCGCACACCGAAGCGTACGTGTACGGCGCACCGCAGAGACCTGACAAGAAGAAAAATCGAGGTGGTTCTGTGTTCACGAGAGCCACTTGGGGCTGGAAGGAAGTATCCGACTGGCTCGCCTCACCTCGCCGTGCCGTGCCTCGTGCGTATGATTGCGGCCGGTACGTAGCGCGTAGGCTGTAATGTATCCGGTCCGACAAGAAGCCATAGCCTCGCACACGCCCGGCTGTTCTGAGTCGGGGAGAAGAAGGATGGCAAGCGAGCCCGGCCGACCCGTCCCACGTTCTCCCGCCATCTTCCGAGCTGGCAAGGAAATCTTGGGCGCTCATTCCCTCCCCTGCTCCGTAACTCCAACGATCCATCCATCCTCCTTTCCACCAGTTAGGGCACGTAACCTATGCCATATAAGATTTTATATGATATGTAAAAGAAAATAAGAGAAAGATGGTATCTACTATTTAACAGATGATTTTATAGATAGCTTTATACTATGTATATCATTATGTAAACATCGTATTAGTTATATGATGCTATTACATATAACTATATAGATAATATATTGTATGACTTATCCTTAGTCATATTTATAGATGATATAAATATGTATTACAGATAATCGTTGTCTATATCATCATAAATGCCTTTAGTAATTAGGAGATGCATGTATGTTGGTTCATGTACGCGCGGTTCCCTTGTGTCACCAGCGTATTAACGGGGAGATTTTTTACCATCTTTAAGAAGAGGTAAGATATCAACAGGTATAGAAGTCTAGGAGGTGGAGGTACCGAGACTTTAAGGGTAGTTCGATGAAGAGTTACAGGGTTTTAGGGTAATTCGATGGCGAGGTACACGCCCCTTTGAAAGGATGATTAGGCGTTGATCTCCGTGTTGTCGTTGTAGCCGCTGTTGCCGTTGTACTGGTCTCAATCACAACAGTTGTGATAGATACAAATCATTGAACCGAGCGCATTACACGACACGCTGATTAAATTAAGGGCCCGGGCCGGCAGAGGCGCGCAGCCGGGCGCCCAACCGACCTATCATTTCGAAATCCGCTTAATCTGCTTCTGCCTACTTACATCCGAGTAGGTGGTGGCGATCGATCCCATTGTTTGTACGCCGAGCACATGCGTGGGTTAGGCCGCCCGCGTCACTCATCGCTCCTGTCAAGGGGATACGCGTGTCTATAATTCTGCGATGGTTGGCTCGGAACGAGTTGGCCTGATGCGCCAAATCTGGCGGTTGGAGCTATGCTCTATGCACGCGTAACAGGCAATTCTTCGTACTATCTTTGCCAAATGCCAATATGCAATAGGATATGTACTGCGGGGGCGTGATTCAGAGGTTCTACGAATGATCTCTCGAGCGTTTGAGCTGATAGAAAGCCATGCTCTTCTGCTAGAACTTTGGCTCAGTTCAAAAATGTTTATAGCTTTTATACGAATGAACAGTAATATGTCATTAAACGGTATTTTTTTAAGATGAGGTTTATATGTAGTAAATTATAGTATAAACTATACCAAATTTAGTTGTACTTACCAAAATCGTATGCGACTATTTCTCTCTACATATTATCTCTTATAAATAGATCAAAATTCAAAAACCACAGCCATAAACCATAAATCTCAGCAAAAAAAACCACTCTTTAAATGCGTGATGTGTGTGGCGATCTGCAGCACCATTGTTTTTAGTTGTTGGACATGCATACTCCAGATTGAGAATATCCAATCGAACAGAGGTACATGAACCTTATGGCACGCCATGCGTTGCTTTATCCTATAACAATAAGGGCCACCATCTGACGTATGCTGCTGTCTATCCTTAACAGTGAACAACCTCTCGCTCTGTCCGGCTTGCATGAACCTGATCTAACCTGAATGCAAGCATGCATCATCTCCCTTGATCGTAATGGTTTGGCCATGCACGTTCATATTGTTAGGCTCGAATACTACTTGTTACAAAATCGATAAGACAATGTATGAAACAATGAAGAACAATTGGAAAACATTTTCGAATGAAAAACCACAAATACACAAATCAACGAAATCACTATATAAGAAGAAATTACAAGCATGAAAAACTTCAGCATGTGTGAACCGTGAGACTACAGGAGTACATTATGAGCATAGAAAACTTTGGCATATGTAAACCATGTTACTACAGGAGTACATATAGAAATTAGTGATTAGAGTCCTTAACAAAGAAAAAAACAGAATCTTAATCGACAACGAAACAAAGACCTATCAAAAATTGGAACAATAACTTTCTCAGAGATGGGAACAACACCCCACTCATAGAGTTTCAAAAGATAACGATGTAGAGTTCTAGTCAGAAGCGTCTCGAGTAGCCACGTCTGACTCCAGTCGGCGCACATACCTTAGAGCACCACGTCTGTTGTAGGTCGATGCAGAGTCCATCACGGTATGAAGATGATCCCAATCAAAACCAGTTCTCATTGCTTGAGCGACTACTAATAGGACTCTTTAAGTGGTCGGAAAGATCGGTAGTGGTTGAACTCGACTAGAAGTGGTTAGACCTAACCAGATTCGGATCACAAAATACATCAATCTTCACCTTGAGCCGAACTCTTTATGTAGCAAAAGAAAAAACCAAAAAACTTCTTGAATAGTTTGTAAAACACTTCTTGTACATTAAACGTCTGAAAAGGAATAATGAATCATACCAATCAAGTCTGAGCAGAGCTCAAACTTAGCGATAGGGACTGATTTTGTCATCATATTAACTAGATTCTCATTAATACTAATCTTGCAAACTTTGATACAACCTTGTGTAACAACTCCTTTGATGAAGTGATATCTAACTTCAATGTGTTTTGTTCTTTTATGGAATATTTGGTCTTTTGTAAAACAAATAGTACTTTGATTATCACAGAAAATATTCATATAAGATGTACTTCCACAAAACTCAGTGTAGAGGGCCTTTAGCCAAACAACGTCTTTATAGGCTTTTGAAATAGCCATGTACTTGATTTCAGTGGTTGAGAGAGAAATACCAACTTGTAAACTAGTTTTCCAACTCACAGTATAGCCTCCGATCGTGAAAACATAACAAGTAAGAAATCTTCGCTTATCCAGATCTCCTACGAAGTCTGAATCAATATATCTGACTAGTCAATTCATTGAACAGCTCTCTAGTGGTTTTTGTTAGGATTGGCCATATATCTGCTAACAACATTCAAAGCATAAGATAGGTCGGGCAAGAGCAGGCTATGACGTATATAAGTGATCCGACTATACTTGCAAATGGAATACTTGACATGTATTCAATTTCTTTAATTATTTGTGGACTTGATGCTGAAGAGAGTTTAAAATTAGCTAGCGGTGTGTTGGTCAGTTTGGCCTTATACATGTTGAAGCGACGTAGAACATTTTTAATATACTTTTTATTTGACTTAGGTATAATTTCCCAAACCACCGGTCTCTAATAATTGCTATACCAAAAATCTTCTTTGCTACACCAAGATTTTTCATCTCAAATTCATTGCTCAGTTGTATCTTCGGCTTTGAAATTTCATATCTATTTTTTTGTCATGATTAGCATATCATCAACACATAGGAGTAAATAGATAGTTTAACCATTGATAGTCTTTAAATAAATACAACTGCCATAGTCAGATCTCTTGAACCCTTGAGAGATCATAACTCTTGAACCCTTGAGAGATCATAAAGGAGACAAATCTCTTGTACCATTGTCTGGATGATTGCTTCAATCCATAAAGAGACTTCTTTAATATGCAATAAAAAAACTTTTTTTTTCTGAAACAACAAAACATTCCGACTACTCCATATAGATGTTTTATTTCAATTTCTCATGTAAGAACACAGTCTTAACATGTAGTTGCTCAATCTCAAGATCATGCATAGCCACAATGCTAAGTAGAGTACGAATGGAACTATGCTTTACTACAAAGAGAAAAACTTCTGTGAAATCAATACATGGGGTTTGGCTATATCCCTTTGCAACGAGCCTCATCTTATACATGGTGATGTGGCTTCTTTCTTCTTGTAAACCTACTTGCAGCGTATGGGTTTATTTTCAATCAGGAGTTCGACCAGCTCTCAAGTGGAGTTCATTTTGAGAGATTCTATCTTCTCATGTATGACAACTATCCACCTTTCTGACTCATTGGAACAAATGACTTCTGAATAGATTGAAGGCTCAATAGTTCATTCAATGTCTTCTGCCATGTTTAAACAATAAGGTACAACATCGGTTTCTTCAATTAATCTCCTTGGAGGCTAAATAGTCTTCCTTACCCGATCAATCATAATGGATTGTTGGTTATGACCAGTTCCTGCTACATGATTGCTGTCAAAGCTTAAACAGGGATTTCTGTGAATTTTCTTTGTCGGCATCAGGTGAGAATCTAGAATCAATAACATGCTCTACTTGTCTGTTGGTCTTCTGTTGTTTCTCGGGAGTAGCATTGGTCGTGTTGTCTTTTATTATACTAGACCTATTAAATGTAACACTTCTGCTTATGACCATCTTTGTAGTTTCAGGATTTCACAATTTGTAACCTTTCACACCGGATTTATAACCTGGGAAGATGCACTTAATAACACTTGGCTCTAATTTTCTATTGTTGACATGGGCATAAGCAGAACAACAACAAATATTTAAATTCGAGTAGTCGACGGATGAACTCAACCACTTCTCAATTAGAGCTTTTTTGTCTATAGTAGTGTTCAGTGATCGGTTGATCAAATGACATGCAGTCGAAGCGGTTTCATCCTAAAAACTCCTTGACAGGCCTAATGTCGATAATATAGAATGCACCTTTGCATGTAGTTCTATTCATGCGCTCAGTTATACTATTCTGCTATGGTGTACTTGAAACAGTATAGTGTGTCACGATGCCTTTCGATCGGCACAATGTTTCAAATTCTTTCGAGCAAAACTCCAAGCCATTACATGTTGGGAGTTTATTGACATACTTACTGGTCTGTTTCTCTATCATAATCTTTCACTCTTTAAACGTCTTAAACACATCTAACTTATGATCGATGAAGTATGCCCAAATTCTTCTTGAGTATTCATCAATGATGACTATCATGTAGTTTCTTTCTCTAAGGGATGGAACATGGCATTCTCCCCATAAATCGGAGTGAATATAATCCAATACATCTTTTGAAGAATGAGTAGTAGTGTTGAAACTTACCATTTTCTGCTTGCCAAATACATAGTGCTCATAGAACTTCAGTTGATCGATGCTTTAACCATCATGTAAACTTCTTTTGCATAACTCTTTCATGCTAACTTCACTTATGTGTCCTAGATGCATGTATCATAGATTAGTCTGATCAGTATTGGATAATATGTTCGAAGAAATAGCAGTGTTTTGACCATAGTAGTGTCTTGAAGATGATATAAATTTGCCGCTTTCATATCACCTTTCATTACAACATGAGTGCCTTTGGAGGTCTTTAGGACTCCACCTGCACTTGAAAACTCGTACACTCTGGTATCAAGAGTACTCAATCAGATAAGACTCATTTTCAAGCTTAGAATATGTCAGACTTTTGACAAGATTCTAATGGTGCCATCAAATATCTTGATTTGGATAGAATCAAAACATGCAATCTTGCATGGAGTATTATCTCTCATTAACATTGATCCACTTGGGGTCGCTTCATAGTTAGGGAACCAATCACAATTCGGACTCGTGTAGAAAGTGTAGGCTAAATCAAGAATCAACTCATCACCGGTTTTGGAATCACCGACAAAAGCAATAAGGACATCATTTAGAACCTTCTTAGTAATAATGGTGGCTTTGACTTCTTCATCTTGTTGATCTTTTCTCCTTATTCTAGAGTTTCTGGTACTTAGATATGTCGTGTCTATTTTTCTTATAATAACAATATAACTTCTTGTTCTTTGACTTAGAACGGCCTAAAAATTTGCTCTTGCTCTTGAAATTCCTGGTCGAGATCTCTCAGTTTGTCTTCATGAATATGCAAACCTTCTGTATGCGATCTCAAGCTTTTGCTCGACACCATAGTTTGTAGATCACCCTTTATATGTAGAGCATCATAGACCTCCTTGAGGGTCAGAGTATCCCGACTATAAATAATTGTGTCTCTAAACATAAAGAATGAATCGAGTAGTGAGCATAGTAGAATAAGGCATAAATCTTTATCATCGTATTTGACCTCCATTGCTGCAAGGTTGGCAATGATATCTTTAGGGGCAATTGAGTGGTTAAACACATATCCGCCTTCTGCCAATCTGAGCGAGAAAAAGCTTATGCTTTCACAAGCATCTTGTTGGTCAAATCCTTGTCATGTAGATCTATTCCAGCTTTAGCCATAACACAACAACGATTGTCTCCTTTGTAACCTGCTAGCGAATATTATTAGATAGATGAAGATGAATATGAGAAAGAGCCTTACGATCCCTTTTTTGCTTTGCCTCGGTGGACCATGCAGTAGGCTTTTGTCAATTCCCAAATGCATAATCCAAAATGAGTTGTGCTAGAGTAACTCGTATCTTGATCTGCCATAGGGAAAATCTTGTATCTTGGTCAAGTAGTAGAAGATCATACTTTATTGTTGTCATATCGAAAGTGACATAGATTGATCTAGGTGAAGAACGTGGCTCTGATACCACTTGTTATGATTGGATGCCACTTGTTATGAAATCGATAAGATAAAGCATGAAACAATCAAGAACACGAGATAGATTTAACGTGGAAAACCCTTTCGGATGAAAACTACAGATACACAATCGGTGAAATTACTATATGAGGAGAAGTTACTAGACACGAGAAACTTTGACTTGTGTGAACCGTGCTACTACAGAGGTATATATATAGACTAGGGATCAAAGTCCTAACGAAGAAAGAAATAGAGTCCTAGTCCGTAATGAAATAAAGACCTATAAAAAATTAGAAGAGTAATCTTTTCAGAGATGAGAATAACAACCCACTCAAAGAGTCTTAGAAGATAATGGTGCAACGTTGTAGTCGAAAGTGCCTCGAGTAGCCACGTTTGACTTCAGTCGGTACACACACCTTAGAGCACCACGTCTGATGCAGATCGATACAGAGTCCATCATAGATATGAAGATGATCCTAATCATAACCCTCGACCAATCCTTATTGCTTGAGCGAATACTAATTAGACACTTCAAGCAGTCAAAAAAATCAACAGTAGTCTGACTCGACTAGAAGTGACCGGACCCGATCATAAAATACAACACATGCGATATTCCAAGGCTAACCGCAGTTAGGTCCTTGATCATGTTTTGTTATATATAGGAATTTCTACGTACTTCACTCCACACGTGTCAAACATCTCAAAAAATTAGGCCACTTTCCATGAATATTCATGGAGATTGTGGGTATTTTTTTTAGTTTTGAAAAGCTATTTTTAACTTTTCTATAGTATTTAGTTTTTAAACAGAATGTCTTTTAAGACGGAGTCTATAAGTTGATTGTAGTACATACTATATCGACTTCATTTATATCGATCAAAACCACATATGAGTTTCTATTACTCCATTGTCTTTCTTATAAATAGTCTAAAAATTATAAATTGCAATTAAAAATTATAAATCAAAGCTAAAAAAGAATATACCTATGTAGGTAGCTAATATGACTTCCCGATCGAGGCGCATTATGCATCCTAACTGGCTCGAAGAAGCATACCTATTTGTTCAGTGTATCAGACTATCAACGTACACTAGTCGCTTTCTGGTGTACCTTGTTATTATGTCACTTCTGTGGGTTTCATTTTATAGCCAGTTAAAGTGTCAGATGGACCGCTGAGATGGAGCCTCGGATGCCTATCAAAGTACTCAGGTAGTCATGAACCTTTTCGGTTGACTGCATCTAATATAACTTCTACCAAAGTACTCAGGTAGTCATGAACCTTTTCGGTTGACTGCATCTAGTCTGACTTCTACCAAAGTACTCAGGTAGTCATGTACCTTTTCTGTTGACGGCATCTAGTCGGACATGAATCTTTTCGAAGAAAATCCAGTGGTAGAGAGCCTCCCAATCCATTGTTAATTTGATATGGATTTCATTGGATTAACGGTGGAGGAGAAAAGCTTTACCTGAGGCCTTTCCCTGTAGAAAAGCTTTTCTCCCTACCATGAGTTCTTGTCAGGCATTAAAGATTTCTAATGGGTCCTCACAGAAGAAAAGAAAGAAAGAAAAATCAAAGATTTCTAATGGTGATATACTGTTATATGTATCCTTTTTCTCCCCCTAAAATGTAGCAACTTCCTACTTCAATTAGGTATTTCGGCATGAATGCTGCTGGAGTAGAGCTAAGGGGCAGAAAAACACAAATCCATAACGCCAGCAACCACCACAGTCCACAGGCACAGACCATTTGAGAAGAGATCACAACGCATGAGTACATGACTGCATGAGCGTAAGCAGCAACCGAACTGCACTTGGCATGGCGAAAAAGTGAGTGATCGTAAGCCTGTAACCGCCCCATCGCATGGATCCGTGAGAGAAGGGAACACGCGAGGACTGATTGGCCTTTACCAACCATTTCGTAAGTACAACTAAGGGTTTGTTTTTTTTAACTGCGGCTGATGGTTTTTGGTTGCGGTTGATGGCTTTTTAGCTGTTTGCAATAAAGATTGCGGAAAGAGAGATACTCGCTTGCAATTTTTGATGATACAGATATTAGTTTTTTAACGTGTACTACAATTAACTTGTAGACCCCATCTTAAAAAAATACTACGTTTAAAAGTTAGTTACTGTAGCAAAAGTCAAAAGCGGCTTTTAGAAGCCGCAAAGAACAGGACCTAAACTCGATCGATGTACTATTTAAGGATCATGTAAGAATATTCTAATTGGTATTGTGATGAACCATTACAATATTTATAAAGTGGGTATTTGATTTTGTAAAGATATCATTTTATCTAGACCGTTTTCTAAACTAGTCAGGAAAATCGGTAGTTATGTAGGTGTTAGCGCGGTCATACCACGGGCACGGTAGTACCGGTTTTGGGTGCTGGTTATACCGTAGGTTGGTAGTTTCGATTTCTAGTTGATGGTACATTATTTTCATAGAGGACCTGTTTTGAGGTGTAAAATGTGGTAGTACCGATATAGGGGAATGGTAGTACCACAGTACAGTAGTACCGGCTTGATGGAAGCGGTAGTACTATTTTGGGTAGAAATTGAGGATTTTAGATTTTGAGTTATGGATTGAGTTGAGGTGACCTAGGTCATTGTATTAAGATTGCATTATGCATGTTTTGGCTAACATAGGTCAAGTTGTGAAGAATTTATGTCCGAAAATAATTTCTTTATTTTTAGATATGCAGAGACACTTGGAGTCACCATGGTGAATGTTGAGGATCGAGGCTACGCTTATGGAGGAGTTGAAGCACAAAACGATCAAAAATATCGGGGTGAGATGGTGAACTCAAGTATGGCACAAAAAGGCAGAAATATTGAAAACGAGTTCAAACGGCGGGTTTGCACTATATAACTTGGTCGGTCTAAATGAGGTGTGGTCTGGTAGAACTAGAGTGGGAGAGACTTGCCAACGCATGGTAAGCCAATAATGAACCGTCTGAATTTATACGTCTGTGAGCCATCTATGATATGCCACAACACAATCGGTTTGTATAAAGAACCATCTGTGAAGAAGACTATCATAGACGGTTCAAACCAAAAACTATCTGTGATACTCGCACATCATAGATGGTTCTAGTTACTAATTGTCTGTGATCGATGAGTATCACAAATGGTTGGTATATAGAATTGTCTGTGATACTCTTCCATCATAGACGGTTAGTAGATAGAACCATATGTAATGTAATGTGCGAGTATCACAGACGATTTTTTGGTTCAAGATGTCTGTGATAGTCCTTTACAGACAGTTTATACCATAGAATCGTATGTGATAGTTCGTTCTATACCTATTTTTTTGTTTTTCTGCTAGCATCAGGAAATGTTAGCTATACCCTCTAAAAACCAACAAATATAGCAGCAACCATAGCAGATCATTCTATTTCTATTAAGATTAGAATCCACTATTATAGCATCACAAGATAACAAGTAGGTTGCCCATCTAATATAGTAAGAACATGGTAAGAACACACTCCTAATCATACGAATTCAACTCCTAAACATAGGGGAGTTGGATGTCCTTGATGCCTCGCTGAGTATTTACAATCGGGGTCGGGTCGAGGAGGAGGATGACAAGGAGGCTAGAGAAATTTTGAGCAAATGGTAGGAAATTTTTTTTACGGAATGGGCACGGGACGGAGAGGTGGAGCTACGATCTGTGGGTGGGGGTTGGTGGGTTTCTATTGGCTGGGATTGAGCTGGAGAGGATCGATAGGTCCAACGGTTAGGACATAATTATCACAAACGATTTGAATCACAAATGGTCTGTGATACATAATTATCACAGATGGTTGCTATTAAGAACCGTCTGTGATGTCTGCAATTATCATAGGCGATTTTTAACAAGAATTGTCAGTGAAATACAATTAAGAAGTCTGATGATGCATGGTTTAGAAAAAGATAAGGTGAACTTGGTTTACAAAGTGGTGTGCCACATTAAGTCCAGTTAAAAGGAGAGAGATGATGTATGACAATAAAATAATAATGTGGGCTTAGTTTGCCATGTCACGATATGGCTCACAAGTCACGTAATTTTCCACGCGAATACGTGTGTGCCTACGCTCGTGTATTTAGCTCTCCACATGCCATCGTTATCTATGTGTCACATAATTCAAGCAGTGGAAATGACTCCACTTTATAAATTAGTCTTTTCCACTTTAACTTAGCAATATGACATTAAACTATATATGTTTTGGAGGTATAGATAATAGGCCTCATTTATATAGGGCTATGAGAATATACTTTGCCTGAAAGCAATGAGACTACGAGTAAAACCTCCCAATAATATTTATTGACAAGAATGAAATAGAAGGGTCCACACAAATCAATATGATATAGTATAACTGAAATAGAAGGGAGAACAGGTCATGTAAAGATATGCTGGCGCAAAACAAATAGACACAACTGAAATGTCACACAAAGCTATTTGCAACACACTACAACAAAGTCACCCAACAAAATCGAACAATATATTTAATATTTTGCATCCTCCATGACAGCCATTGTAACTACTTATTGAAGTTACTCAAAATCAATAATACCTTCATGGAGCCATCAACACTTTCATAGCATATTCTCGTATACCCATATAAATGAGGTCCATTCTCTATGCTTCCAGAATATGCATGGTTTAGTACCATATTATTAAGATAAAGTGAATAAGACTAATTTATAAGTTGGACTCCTTGCCACTCTTTGAATCATGTAACACATAGATAGGGATGTCATGTGAAGGGCTAAACACACATGCGCACTTATTCAAGTATTTTCCCATGAATAATCGTGTGACTTGTGATTTACGACGACGCATAACCGTGATGTGGTAGACTAAGCCCATTTTAGTTTTTTATTTGTTGAAGGGTATAACACCAGACAGTTCTCAATAAAAATCATCTATAATAATTGTAGATATCACAGATGATTTTTGTTAATAACTATTTGTGAATTATTATTGATAGTTCTTATTAAAAATTGTATATGATAATTACAAATATCATAGACAATTTTTAATAAGAACAATCTATGATAATTCATAAACAATTCTTGTTAAGAACTGTCTGTGATGATTATGTATCATAGACGGTTATAGCTATCGTTAGTAACATCGATGACCACGCTTGTAAAATTGTCTGTGATAATTACAATGCAAACAGTTCTTGAAAACTGTCTGTTACGATGTCTAGTTAACCTTTTTTTTTGTAATAGTCCCGAAATCTACCTTGTATCAAAAGCACGATGCATGAGTAGCGCTTTGAAAGCGATTTAGGTCAATGAAAAGATGGTTTGATCAAAATAGATCAAGGCAAAAGAACTTAGCGGATTTGAGATTATGTATTTTAAAAAGCGTGCATTAGTGAACATATGTGAGTAAAATCCGTGAATGTGGGGTTATCGGGTTTTCTCCATTGTACTAAATAGATAGTACTTACTAAGGGTTAGGTGTGGCTGGTTAGCCTATCTATATAAAAGGATTATGATAGAGACTTGTGTTAACCATCTAATCTATTTTTCTTGTCTGTCATGTTTAGAGTTAGGGTTTGAGAGTTAATGTCTTGTGTGCATTCTGTCCTCCAAGGTGGAGTGGTTGTAAAATTTACTTCCTCAAGTAAGCAATACATCACTCTTTGATCATCTTCATGAATCCTTCACGTTTTGATTAATTTGCTATTAATTTGGTTGATTTTGATCTTTCATTGTTTCTCTTATTGATTATACTGTGCCAAGGATGTGAATAAGATGGAAATAAGTTAATCAATCTCTAATCATCGAGGCACATTGATAGCAAGTTTATTAAGAAACTCGATTTTGGTCCCACCAAGTGATTTCTTGTTTCGAGAGTTTTTGGCTTGATTTCTTCGGTGTTCTAACTTGCTGTGACATGTGAAAATAAATCTAGAACAATCTTGTCCATTATTCACCTACGAGTAAGTTATACCATTATTCACTCACGAGTAAGTTATATTCATCGTTTTAGATTTTTGATCGATCATTTAGTAGAATGCATGATGTCTAAAGAAGATCCTTTTTATATCATTTGAAATCAAAAGATCTCAACTTTAGGTTTTGAAATGTGTTTTTCACTGCTATCATTTAGTAGAATAGTATTGTGATTTGTATTGGTTTTTTTAATCATAATCTTTATAGTTTTGTAGCTATTATAGTAACGGATTGATGGATATATATTTAGAAGAGAATTTTAAAGCATCAATTATTCACCCTGCCACATTCGGTACTACAACTACAAAACACAACAATAATGGCCGGCTGCCCTGGAGGAGGACTGTAAACGGGAGCTAGCGTTATGCCGCTACAGAGCATGGCTGGGCTCGCCCGTCGCACGCATCGGGTCGGAACGAGGAGCGGGGCCACGCGACGAGCTACTACGCATTGGACCATCACTGCTACTACCCCCCAGGCTACACCGCACCAAAACCCGCTCGATTCATGGACCGATCGATCGATCGATCGGGATTCGCCGGATCCAAATTAAACTCCGTCCAAAAGAAGGGCACGATCGAAGAAAGCGTACGTATAAATCCCCGCAACTAACTTCGGCGGAGCGCGCGCGCGCGGGTGGCCGGGCAACCACCGGAGTGGGGGACACGGCATGTGCAGCCCCCAGCACATCCATTATTTCGATGTAGGAAAGCACCGGGAGCCCCACTCGCGGTGCCTGCCGCCGAGCGAGCGAGCTACCGCGCCCGTGACTGGGGGAGGGAGGCCGGCCGGGCACACGAAGCGAAGCCGGTCGCTTGCTGGCTCGGTGTTGGGTTGGAGACGGTGCGGGGCCGATGCGGCGTCAATTTCTACAGAGGTTGGCAACAGTGTACTGGCTCTAGGTTGGTCCATGTCTATGGTTTCGTGGTAGATGAGGGCTGCGATTTCGCACTCGTTTGATCGATTAACCGCGTGATATTATGCCAGGTAAATCTAACGACGCTATACGAATCATTCTAGAGTGCTACCTCCGGTTGTAAATACAAGTCGTTCTAGAGTGCATGCCAGCCAAACATTGTGTAAGTTTGACCATCATATGCAGAGTGACCACACATATAATCAACGAGTTTTGATGTGCAATTCTGTGGGAGACAAACGAGCTTGGACAACCGACGCCGTATTTTAGTAGCCATGACCAACAATTGGAGCAAAGTGACTACACATCGGCGAATTTAACTGGTGCAAGTTGAGACTTGGGCATAAAAAAACCCTAGCCTATCAACAGCCGCCAAACCAACCAAACAAGCCCGAGACGAGAAAGCACTCACCTGTCCAAGCAGGAGAGGCGCCGAAGCCCTGTACACAGGCCACAGCAGATCATATCCGACGTACGTGGAACGCCTGCTGCTGTGCACCAAGGAGAAGACGCCTCCTCCGTACTCGGACAACGACGGATCGAAAGGGCAGATGCTCCCAATGACTAGGACAGAGGATCATATCTGACGTATTCAGTCAGATCTTGGGTAAAAGAACAAGGCAATCTTTGATGCACCGGCAAGTACATTTCTATTCCTCCGTACCAATCTGTTCGTGGTAAAAACACAATGTGCTATTGAATACTGGAAGTAGCACATACGACTGGTCAGCATCAAACATCGAATAAAGGAACAAAACAACGATGCTACGCTACCGTCCCTGAAGTTTGCAGTATACCCGCTTCAAAATAAGCCAAAGCTGTACCTATCCAGTACCAAAAATACACACATCTTTTATTGACGTGAGAGCAAATATAGAGCAACATCCATGCCAATTTTCATTTCACTTATAGGGCATCAACAATGGATAATATTTATATTGCTTTTATGGTAATATTTATATACAACCTTTAAGCTTATTAATTTTGTATGTGTAATATTCGTATTGTCTCTAAGGTTAGTCCAACAAACTAGAAAAAAAAATGTCTCTTCCCGCTATCCAAACTCTTTTGACAAGTGGGTCATTCGAATATTTTAGTTTGAAAAGGCTGTCTTCGGACTGAAGACGATGTCAACCTCTAACTCATGCTAAACTTTGTAATGCATAAAAACAACCTGTAAGGCTACCTTCCTCCTTTTAAAGGCTATATTTTAGCCAAACACTGGGGGCGCTCTAAATATGACTGAGCCTGCGTGTTGATACAGACTTACAACAATAAAAGAGTACTTTCACTAGATGACTAGATCAATCCAGAGAAATGTACAGGGCATGGACCAGCAATGGCATATGGGAGGGTGAACAATTGGCATTCCGCCGGCTAACACACACACACACAAATGTTTCTTTCAGAAACAGTTTTAAAAACTACCAGATTTGGAAACAGATGTCCATGGTCTTACAAAAAGAGGTATTTTCATCCTTCAGTTGCAAGATGTGGTAGCAAGGGTCCCCAATTTCTAAACAGCATCCAACGCTTGATACTTTCGTTGTCCCAGATTAAACTGTTCCACCACTGTGTTTCTCCTATTATTGATGTGAAAAATGGGTTATTTTCATTCACACAAACAGGAATTTTCTTCAGTTTTGCACAGCCTCTCACCTTCAAGTCCTTGAGAGATGGCAAGACTCCTCCACAGACACAGGTAAGCTCAGGAAGCTCCTACAGTTGCAGTGACTATAACACTGGAAGAGCATCTTCTACGGAGATTGAGGGTTCATCACATCATAATTAAATTTAAAAATAGAAAAATAGAAAAATATGTTAGCTCCAAGCAAAAGCTGTTCACAGAATAATGAAAAAATGCCTGATTCATCAAACACTCCAAGCTGTCACAGAGCCTGATATGTAGACTACGAAGATTTGGCAGACGTAGTGATGAAGGAAAGAGGAAGTTGAGTTTTGGACAGCAATCGAGGAGCAAGTGCATCAGACAACTGAAACCAATCACTTCTTTCATCCCTTGGCAGAAGGATGCTAAATTTTCCATGTTGGAGATCCATAGATTCTGCAATTGGGCCGTTACAGATAATACCTGCACTTCATCCAGTAAAAAAAGATTCCCCAGGTGGTGACAGTTCTCTATCCAAACTTCTCGTGCTGCTATATACCATTCTTCCAGTATTCAGATTCCATACTTGATCTGTTGCTGTTAACTCTTTAATGCTAACAGCTCAGCACGACTAAGAATCCCCTCGATACCACCAGCAATGTTGACACCATTTATCTCCAGAAACCTATCGAAATCACCAGGATGCATGTCCACAGAAGCGAACTTTGTCCTCACTACTCCAGAGTGGCTGTCCATGGTTTGATCATACTTTAAAGGGGAGATTACTACCTGAGACTTTTGAAAGAAGTTTAACCATAGTGGAGAGTCTTTATCCAAAGACTGAAAGAAGTTGGCGTTACTTGCATGAATGTATGTTTTGCTATTCTCATTTACGTCTTGTGAGACCCTCATGCCAAATCTGTCAGACAACTCAAAAATCATTCCACGAGGTATCCAAAGCATGGCCATCCAATCCACCGAACCCTTGTTTGCCCCTATCTGTAGGTTCCTTACTGCACCTGTTATTGAAACTCCGTAAGGGAACTTGACATAAGTTGTATCGCAGGGCTTGGCATTTGTTTCCGTAGTTTGCTCAGACTCGAGACAGGGGCAATCCTGTAGCACGAGTTGGCGAAGCTCCATGGACGCAGCCAGAGATGGCAAGCATCCGATAGAAGTTCTGGAAAGGTCAAGGATCTTGAGCAACCTCATATTGCCAAATGATCCATATTCTATCCATTTCCTGGAGCCACAACCTGATGCGTTAAGTACCTCTAGCAGCTCCAGCGAGCCTATGTGCTGAATTTTCTCCAGGTGTTCACATCCAATTAGTAGCAACATCCGGAGCAAAAATAAATGGGAAACGGACTGAGGTAGGATTTTAATTCGAGTAAACGACAGGTCTAGCACTCTAGAATTCCCATACAGCCAAACAAATTCTTCCGATATAGTTCTCAAATGGCGGTTTCCTCTTAAAAGTAGTGTTGAAGTCCAATTGCAGTAAGGACTTCCGCAGAGCTCCTACTTTTTCGTGTTCATGACGGAAATTCTGCCTAACTTGGCAAGATACTCTAATCGAACGTAATTGTCAAAGTACCAATCAGGCTGTGCCACATAGCCATTGTTCCGTCCAAGTCGTGATACTGGCTCTCTGATGACATCAGGCATGCGGACATGATCATCATCCTCCAAATAAATCAAACGATGCTTTAAGATCACTTGAAGAATTTCCATAGCAATACAATTAGCGTCATGAAAATCTCTAGCTTCTTGAATCAAACCATCCATTATCCAGAAAATGATCAGATCTTTGACAGGAATTGCTTCATCGTCAGGGAAGAGTAAGCAGTACAGGAAGCAGTGCCTAGCAGTATCACTAGGAAGCCGACGGTAACCAAAATTTGCAAGGCGAATCATTGTGCTGAACGGTGGCACCTTGTGTCCTGAGCCATACTGATTAACTCACTGAATTCCTCTCGTGTTGGCACATCACACAGCGCCCCAGCCAGTAAGATAATTGACAATGGGATGCCATAGCAGCTGTTGATTAACTCTAGTGTGTCCGAAGGGCTAATATCTTTGCCAATCTTCTCGCGTAGTAGATCGTACGAGTCCTGATATGCGAGAGGCTGTGGCGTTATAACTATAGCTGGCTCCATGACTGCCAGAGCCCTCCCGGTTCTTGTGGTCACAACGACCTTTGAACCCAAACTCTGCTCTCGAGGATGAGGAATCCCCAAGTGTTCTAATACGTTTTCCCCGGTGAAATAAGCATTATCAAGAACCAACAAAAACTTCCGTCTTGCGAGATGTTCCATTATAATGGCCCTAATTCTTTGTGATGGCAGATCCTCTCCAGTGTCACTTGAAAGACATGCTGCGATCTTCTCGATGCACCGTCTCAGACTACAACTTCCCGACAACGAAACCCAGATATAGACATCAAAGAGATTTGAGTTCCTTGCTGCTTCGAATGCAGCTTTTGCGGCCCATGTCTTCCCCAGGCCACCAGTACCGTCGATGACAACTACTTCGCCTTCTGGACGAAGAACCAGGCAGATGGTATCTTGAGCGATATCAACCGAAATCGTTGAAAAATAAAGACTGGCGAATGCCTCCTCTGTTTCCTAAAACAGCAGTAGGATGCCATGACACTCCTGTTTTGTCAGCCTGAGCGCCTAGGTTAAGTCTGGACAAGCCATCAAAACTCGTGTACCTGCGTAGCGGACAAGTTCTTAGTGTTTTTTTTTAAATAAACAAGTTCTTACAATCTCATAGTTGTAGTTTATGATTTTTGATCTTACCACGAACGATATAGGGTAGTTTAAATAAACTTGTTTTTTTTAAATAAACAAGTTCTTAGTGTTTTTTTTAACTATAAAAAAAGAGCTGAGTTAAGGCCAATGAATGGGGTAGTATGATTTTTTTCTTTCCCGATCATCTTTCTTGGCACTGTTTATGATTGATGTCTTGTGCATTTTCTTTTTCAAGTATGCACTTGCATTCGAATTAGCTCGAAAATTTTCAAGTATAATATATTATGATAGACATTTTAGAGTTACTAAGGAAAAAAGAAAATAGCTAGAAATTCTATATAAAAAAGAAAAAACATCTGACCTTTAATATAGTGGACTCTAATTGAAGATAAACTATATCAACCATTGAATTTTATTACATAGAGATATATATTACCTTGTGATTTAAAAACTAAGAAAGAAGATAATTTTAATTCGATATGATCGACGTGGCCCACTAGGTTCCACGAAAAAAGAATGCACCTACTCTCTAAATGAGTGTGAAGGACTATGAAACAAGGTCCATAGTTTTATTGTGATGAATCATTATCATTTTAGAGAAGTGAAAATTTGTAAAGTTGTATATTTCTTAGACAGCTTGTAAAATGGATGATTTAGGAAAATTTGAGTTATGGGATGATTTGGTGACCTAGATTAGTGATTACAAGTTGCATGAGATATGTTATTGCTAATGTGTGTCAAGTTGTGAAGAATTTGTATCTGAAAATAATTTCTTTATCTTTGAATGTACAAGATTGCTTAAAGTTAATCATGGTTAATAGTAAGGATCAAGGCTAGGCTCATGGAGTAACTGAGGCATAAAACAATCAAGGATACTAGGTAAGATGGATGAGCTTAAACATGACACAAGGAAGATGGGAAATATTGAAGAAAAATTCGAGCAACGAGTTGGTCCAAGTGAGGCGTGATCCGGTAGAACCAGGATGGGAGAGACTTATTGACTTATGACAAGTCAGTGGTGCACCAATACGTAACAAGCATGACAATTGCTTACAATGGAAGGAGATGATCCGGTCAAAAAAAGGTATTTTAATAGTTTGATCAAAATATCATAAACTACCTTAGAATAAAACCATAGCACTTGGGAAACCAGTTTAGGTAAAAAAGAAGCTGAGAAGATCAAGATGAATCAAGACTAAAGACTTAGCGGATTCGGTCTTATGTGCTTTGAAAAGCGTGCATAAGTATAGTATATGAGTTAAAACCTATGTGTATGGAGTTATCGAGTTTTCTCCATATGTGCTAAGTAGATAGTATCTACTAACGGTTAGATAGAGCTAACTAACATATCTATTTAACTGGTTGGGAAAGAGACTTATAGTTATCCATCCAACCATCCTTTGTTGAGACCAAGTGTTTAGAAGTTCTAGAGTTAAGGTTTGAGAGAAGTTGAGTATTGTGGTGTACTCTCTTGTTCTCCAGGTGGAGTGGTTGTAAAATCTTTATCCTCAAAAGTAATACATCAATTTTTATTCATTTCTATAAATATCTCTTGTGTTGATTAATTTGCTTTTGATTTGGTTAGTATTTCTTCCTCTCTTCCCTTGATCTTGTTGTGCAAAAACGTGTAAGAGATAAAGATAATATCTGAAAATCAATCTCCACCCAACTAGACATTTACAATGCAAGTTCGTGAAAAAATCGGTTTTACTCATTTTGGCCTCTTTGAGTGATTTCTTGATCCAACAATTTCTATCTTGTTTTCTTTGGTGTTCTTGCTTGTTATGATATATGAAAACATATCTAAAGCTATCTTGTCCATCGTCCACCTGCAAGCAAATCATATTTACCATTTTTTGTTTTTGTTTATTTTTGGTGTAATCTTCCTTCAAACAAAAAAGATAAGAGTGTTGGTAATAATTTTCTTGATCATTGGTTGGAATAGGTTCCTGACATCCTAAAGATGGTGTATACCAAATTTCAAGTAATTTAGAGTTTTGATTTGAGAGTTAGTTCAATTTTAGGTTTTAGCCCAATTTTTATATAGCAGAGCTTCACGACCCAAAAGATCCTAATTATCTCAAGTTCTTTCATAATTGTTTTATGGAGATAGGTTCTTAAGGTCATGATTTAACCTTGATTCATGTTTCAAGTCTTTTGGATCGACGGATTCAAAGTTTTACGGATTTTCGTTTTTGAAATAGTGTTGAATTGACTGTTTGTAGGGGCTAAAATTACTGTAGCACCTAGTGTTTTTAGAATTTTGATTTCTTGATCTTCATATCTTTTTATAGCTATTGAAGTGAAGAATTAGTAAATACTTAGTGAAAAATTTAAAAGCACTATTTACTCTCCTCTGTTACTATATCGGTCTTACAACATGCGAGACACTAGCACATGCTTTGGTTAGTCACCTAAAGCCTTTTTATTTTTAAATATTTTTTCTCTAACTTGCAATTATTTTGGTTGTTTATAGGTGTTCCCCTGGAATAAGATTTTTTTTTTAAAAAAAAAATCGACATCACTTAGTGCTTCCGATCGTGTACAACCTATTAACATAAAAAAATTTGCTAGAAAATTAGGAAAACATATACGCATCAATCTGGTAGGCCTTAATAATCGACATTACTTATTGGTAGGAACTTTCGATTGTGTGCTGCCCATTCAAATAAAAAATATGCTAGAAAGTCTAAAAACACATTTAGCCATCAGTCTACTGGGCCCTAATTAAAGCTGAATTATATCAGTCATTGGTTATTATTAGAAAAAAAACAGAAAAATACTAGAAATTCTTAAAGAAAACCTCTAGCGCTTGATATGGTCGACCCTAATCAAATATGCACCATAGCAACTATTGGATGCTATTGCTTAGAGATGTATATTATTTTGTAATTTTTAAAAACAAAAAATATAAGCTGTACTTTTATATATACGGCAAAGAGGAAAAAGATTGATCCGGTCATGATTTTGTATGTACGACATACCAATATTATTCTCCTCTTCATGGAAAGTTGCACGTAGCAAATGATAAATTTTTTAAATAATCTATTTTTTATTCTCAATTATAGAAATATACCTTTAGAAATTTTTTTTACAAGAATGGTCTTCAGTCACCCAACCGTTGGACGATCGGATCCTGTCACCTAACAGCCGCGCGACAAGCATGTAGTCAGTGAACCGTTGGGTGACATAATTGCAGTTAGGTGATTACATAGGATATAAGACTGCCCACCTGAGCGAGTCCCCATTCGTTCATTGCGCCAACCTAAAGCAAATAGAAGAGAAGAGGAAAGAGAATAGTAGAAAGGAGAGGAGAGGAGAGGAGAGGAAAGGAGAGTAAAGGTGAGGAGATGGAGCAGATAAGGAGTTGATGCGTATTGGGGTGGAGGAAAAGAGTGATGTTGGTGCGTATGAGGAGGGGTTACACTATGAGGGTAGTGTAGTAGTTCATGATCGGCGAACGGTTGTAAAAATATAAATTATAGTATAAAGTATTTTCATATTGTGTGATGCAATTTGACTAGTTGCAACATTGAAAATATTTGTATGCATACATCAGCAATGTCGATACCCACTACACTAAAAAGTGCATTACGGTGTTAACTTGAGCAGTTTTGTGCAAGCCACTCTGGTACACTCGGATGGCGAGAATGCTTGATTCGCAGATGTGATATACCGGCTCACTGCAACTTCTTCTTAGACCCTGAGGTTTGCAATATCGTCACACAAGAGCTTTGGAGCCGATCTCCTACGGATATTAGATGGGAGTTGAGAACATTGATGCGCATTGTTGCGTGGAAGGGGTTTGTGCAATACTATCGGCGCCGTGGATACGAGTGCGTGTTGTTTGTGCAACCATGCCCAATAGAATTTGTACAAGGCCATGCCGATGGCTATCATCCAGGTGGTGCGAGCAGCTCAGGCAGTCAGCATGTTGGCGAAGAGGACTCAGAGGCCAGTGTCACAGAGGTTACAGAGGAAGTTGCTCATGATGAGGCCGATGTGGTACATGAAGGAGAGAAAGAAAGGTCACTGCATGGTGAGCCTAGAGGACAGGCTGTTGAAAAGGAGCATATAGAGTATATAGTGCATCAAATGGAGAGCGATGACTGATTGCTCGGGTTGAAAAGGAAGCTGTATATAAGGACGACGAGGACAATTCTGATGATGACGAAGCTCCCACCCCGCTAGAATGGAATATGTTTGATGTTGAGGGTGTTGATGCGCATGACAAGCATGAATCACCATGAAAATATCATGGCATAGAGGTTCATTTGCACTCAATGTTTGTTGGCAAGGCATCATGTAGAATTCTATCAAGCTGTGGGTCCTATCCATGCAGCGGACTTTTTAGGTCATGAAATCTAGCCAGGAGCAATACACCATGAAGTGCTAGCATGCCAGTTATCCTTGGAGGGTACACACACGTAGACCAAAGTGTGAGACTCACTGGATTATTTTGAAAGTAGAGTCGCACTCCTACATTCTCAGCAGTATTTTACCGACATATCATAAACTAACGTCGTCTTTAGAGCCAATTTGATGTATGGAGAGATAGTGGAGAAGAAGAAAATCGAGGCCACACACATTATGGTAGCTATCGAGAAGAAATTCAAATACAAGATTAGCTACATGAAAGCATGGTGTGCGAAACAGAAGGCTATGGAAAAACAGTTTGGGTCTTTCGAGGTGGCGTACGATAATCTTCCTCATATGCTTCAGGTGCTACAGGACAGAACCTGGCATGTACACTACTATGAAGGACAAGCCATCCACAAGGCCATCAGGCTTTTCGGTGTTGCAAAGGGCCTTCTTAGCTTTCGGTGCGTGTATCAAGGCATTCAGACATATGTTTATGGTGATCTCAGTGATAGGACCTTTTTGACCGGCAAATACAAAGGTCAGATCCTTATGGCCATTGACACTGATGGCAACAATCAAATTTTGCTCTTGGTCATCGCATTCATGAAAAGTAAGAGTTATGATAGCTAGTCGTGGTTCTTTTGACATGTTATTTTTTCGAAAGACAAGGCAACACACTACCTCGTAGGCTACTCACACGAAATTAACCACACCATGCCTACTCTTTGTCTTATAAAAGGAGGTGGAAGAGAATACTATATAACCAAACTCAACACTACACCAGAGCTTACTTCGCCACGTCGAGATGGACAGAAGGTAGAAAAAGTAATGGGACAAGATGATGAAACAATAGGAGGAGATCCGCGACTTAGCAAGGTCTTCTGCGGCCCGTGACAAACAAGCAAGGGTTATTGCGGCCGGCCCGGGCCAATCAAACTGAGCGTGCTAGGAGGTTAGCACCCCGCAATGAAGGCCTCCATAACAGCAACCCCATTCTAAACGTTCCAACCGAGTGTTCACCGTAACACCCATCTGAGGGGGAGACGTCGCGCCTATGGCAACGGCTCAGCCAAGGCATGCATTATGGGGTTGTGCAAACAACTCTTGTGACTATCGCGACCACCGTCAACACACGAGCAGCTATAGACAGTGGTAAGGACCAGTTACAATGTGTTTCTCTGCTACTATTATTCTTTCAAAATATGCACTAACAATCTCTCTTGTCTACCCGCAGTCCCTGAAACTGTTGTGTGGCTACCGCAAGTGGATCGACCTAAAGATCCACCCACATGACCAGTGGACTCTTGACTTTGACGAGTGGAATGTCAAAAGGGCCTACAAAATCTAGGAGGAGGAGCGGTGTAACGATGAGCAAACCGAGCGTATACATTGGAAAACGAAAACTCATCTCAAGGTGTGCGTACGAAAGGAGCACGAGGCTCGCGAGAGGGTGCGCGAGAAAAAGAGAAAAATGGCAACCAAAGCTAAGGAGGCCGCCGAGGAGTTCAACGCCAAGCTCGCAACGAAGGAAAAATGGCCCCGGTTCTATGCAGTGCAGTAAGTCGGGTCGTTCCGCACTAGTGCCCTAAGCTCGAATTTATTTTCATTCACAAAAGGCGCATATGTATCATAGG
The DNA here is from genome assembly GCA_036346265.1 of Melocanna baccifera. NCBI lineage: Eukaryota > Viridiplantae > Streptophyta > Magnoliopsida > Poales > Poaceae > Melocanna > Melocanna baccifera. The sequence goes on from CM070677.1 coordinate 43,275,329, forward strand.
AGTAGTTCGGTTTGTTGCATCATGCATAATGCTCTTTCTTATGTTTGTAAGCAAACCCTACGCGCTATGTTATTCCTAACTTTATTATGAAGTCTATTTTATTTTGCAAAAATATATATCCTAATCTTTTTGCATTTAATTCTTCGCGTAGCAAGCCATCCAACAACATAAAAATAAGTTCTCCTCCATGTCCTCTCCATGTATGAATTCCCGGTTGCATCATAATGTTACTTACTATCATACTTTCCAATCGTTCCTACAGTCGTCCTCAAAATAATTTTCATAAAATTTCTTGCACTACAACAACATATGACGATCACAAAATATTATTACGAAACTAACAGATTTTGTACCATTCCTAATCTACCAAAATCACAAATAGATCAACCGATATTGTCTCCCGTTATTTTTTTTCCAAAAAATACAACTCATAAATAAAATTTGATAACTATTACTTACTTACAATAATTATCATTTACCTCCATATATAGGTCGGAGGGCCAGTTGTGCAAAAATAGGCTAAAATTGTAGTCACCGAACGGTCAGACGATTGGACCTTTAGTCGCCCAATGGTTCGGCGACAAGTCTCAATCGTCCTACCATTGGGCGACTACAACCTGTCGCCTAATCACCCACAGACTGGTTGCGTGTCACACAGTCATTGGGCGATAGGTTCTAGTCACCCAACGGTTGGATGTTTGGAGGTCATTTTAAAAAAAAATGGTACAAATATATTTCTATTATTAAAAATAAAAATATATTATTTTAAAAAATTCAGCCAACCACTGCCATGCATATAGAAACGAGGCCATCGGGTGTATCTCGCACTCTCACTAGTCACTATTACTATCTGTGTCGCGTGCAGAGCATGCGTTCCAGCTCTTTTTTTTCCCTTCTCTTATCTTTTCGGAAACTATCTGTCCAGTTCTCTGCACACTACTTTCTAATCGTTTCATGGAAGGCCCCATGTCATGTACGTACGTCCCCATGTAACCAGCCAATAATAATACAGCCTCTGCACATGCTAATACGTACATAGAACCACGTACATCTATCCCTTACAATTAACTGGCCAAGCACTAATTAATTCATCAAATTAAGAATTTTGTGTTACTGCGTACGTAGAATATTACTGAAACGTAGGTAAGTACCAGATGTAGGAACGGTTTTTCAGTCATCAAGCATAACAAGCATCACAAAATCCGATCGGGTCAATGGTTTGAATGAGATCGTCTTGTTACTCCTGTGCATGTAATTGGTACGACAAAAAAATACGGCGTGCAATGAGTAGCCAACAGTGCTGTGGCCAAGCTGACTTTTGGAAGGAAAAGAGCACATTGTTAGGTGTTGCATATCATTGTAAATCACATCATTGCACCATATAACTAATGCCAGCCATCACGGAAGCAAATTCATGCCCATCTTTGCATGCATGTATCTGGGGCGGATTGAGCCCGTAGCAATATAGGTTTCAGCTCGAGATGTAAAAAAATTACTAGTATATAGTCTAGATAATTTTAGTTTAACTTAGAGTATAAATCTTATAATTCAGTCTATGTTATTCATAGTATCCAGTCTTCTTCCAGTAATTCAGCCTGGGACATGGTACAATCCTAGATCCGTCACTGATATATCATGTTTTTGCACTAAGAGCTACAACTAGATCGAGCTAGCCACGAAGCATAATTAGGGTACAACGATCTTCAATGTTTTTTAATTGAGCACTCGAATTGCTCATCATAGGATTTTATCTTGAAATTCGTGCTCACCTCTCTCTCTAGCTCTTGTGGCGGCTTCGACAAGTTAGGGTTAGGGTTCGGATTGGGTTCACCAGAGACCCTCGGATTTAGAGGGAGGTCAGGGTGGTGGTAGATCGGTGGTAGGGCGGTGCCAATGGTATGGTGTCAAGGCAGCAGCGGTGCCGCCTCAGCCATGAACTGAAAGAGGGCGGTGGGCGGTGAAAGTTGGCCGGCGCGACAAAGATGAGTGGTTAGGAGGCAGCAACAGCCGTTAAAGATGAGGAAGAAGGGCAGCGCAGGGGGATTTCACTAGAGAGGGAGAAGGTAGGGGTGCGATGTGACTCGTCGGAGAGAAGGAAAAAGGGTGGCACAGGAGGAAGGGAGGCGGGAGTGACGACGACGGAGACGCCATCGGAGCAGTTGGGGTGGTGGCAGGAGGCGGCGGTGGACAAGCATTGCTAGCGCGGAGGCGACGCTAGCGCGTAGGGTGGTGGCACATGGGGAGTAAGAGATGGTAACAGTGTGAGATTGGGGGAGGAGGATGAGGCGGCTCGGTGGACACCAACAAGGCCATCGTCGCCGGAGGGGCGGTTGGGCGGTGGCGGGGTGGTGGCCTGGTGGCTAGAGTTAGGGAGGGGAGGGGTTATAAAGGAGTGTGGGGGAGTGATTTTACCCCTTAGATCTAAATATGAGGGCTCAAAAGTTGAATACTATTTAGTAACAAAATACTCAAATACTTCCTAGACAACACAAGAAAGATAAAGATAACATGGGGCAAGCACCACTATAGAAAAGCCTAATACTAAACGCAATATCACAGGCGGTTTCACAAAATTGTCTATGATGTATACTATCATAGATAGTTTTAGTTTAGAAACCGTCTGTGTTGTTGCAAGTGCTAAAAACAGTCTATAAAGATTTAATATCACAGACGATTTATGGTAAAAACCGTCTATAATAGTTCAATATCACAGATAGTTTGTAGTTGAAACCGTCTGTGATATTGAACTATCACATGCGGTTTGTTGTTGAAACCGTCTGTGATATTTATTTATCACAGACTGTTTCAACTGAAAATCGTCTATGATAATCAACTATTAAAGACGATTTGTAGTTAAAATCGTCTATGATAGTTGTATCATAGATGGTTTGAAAGCTGTCTGTGATGGTCATATTTCATTACTGACCTATAAATTCAGACGGTTCACAAAACCATGTGATGACATTTTTGAACTGCTAATAATGTTTTCTGTAGTAGTGAACACGAAGACCGTACACTTCTTGTAGAGATCACTACTGATCATGCATGCATGCTGCGTGCTACTCCAAGAAAGTCTCCATTAGGTTCGAGTAGACGCCGCCCTCGTGCGGCCCTCTGTACTCCATCCCTTGCGGCGGCGGGGGTGGCGCAGTCGAGGACGACACGGATGGGGACGTCGACGTGGATGAGCTCATCCTCGCCGGCAACGTGAAGCTCCTCTTGAAGTTGGCGCTCTGGGCATTCTCCATCCTCATCGCCTCGTTCGAGTGGCTCTCCAGGCTCAGGTACTCCTCCACGTTGTCCGCGCCCTCGTGTCCGGCCTGCGCGTCCTGCTCTGTCTTCCCGTCGTCCGCGGCGCCGCCACCGCCGCCGAACAGCAGCTTCGCGTCATCTGCGCGCCCGGTGAGCGCGGTGAAGAATGACAGCCCGTTGGGCCACTTCAGGTCACCGTCCGGAGCCTCCCCGGGCACCATCGGTGGCAGGTGCTCGTCCATGTGGGGCGGCTTGGCATGGTGAGCCGGCGGGAGGTGGAACAGGTGGAACTCGTCCTTGTTGCCACCGCCGCCACCCAGGAACGGCGGCATCGGCCGGGCGGACGGGTGGAACGCGGCCGAGCCGGGCGGGAATAGCTGCGACGCCGCGGCGGGCGGGAGCTGCGGCTGGCCCGGCCAGTTGAAGAGCTGCGGCGGCGGGCGCGCGGGCGACGGCTGCTTGAGTGGGAAGGACGGCGACGGCGAGGTGCCCCGGGACGAGGAGAAGAGCTGGGAGAGGAAGAAGCCCGACTGGTAGCCTAGGGACTCGAACATGTGTCGCATCCGCAGCACGAAGTGCAGGTCCTCGGGTATCTGCGCACAGTAGTTGTACGTTGCTTGATGCTCAAACGTCCACGTCGGCGTCTTTGATCAAAACGACAAAACAAGTCAAGGAAAAAAGTTAAGAGATGTGTTAGTATATAGTGCTCACAATCTTGCAAGAGCCCAGCTGCAGGAGGCCATGACCGGCTTGGATCACAGATATGGTCTGCAAATTAAGCGCAAGTTTAGGAACACTAATTAATACTAATAGCTACTCCTATATCTGAAGACTAAGTAAAAGATGAGCCGTAAGAGGTGGGGGTGGGGGCAATGCATGCCTGGATGCCTGAGGCAAACTGATCAGTCCATTCTGGAGGAAGCTGCAAAGGCAAAAGTGGAGAGGGAATTGGGTGAGTGCATAGGAATAAAGGTTAGCCGTGACTGTGATCGTGGCGTTAATTCTTGATGGTAGATGATGCTCTTGAGCGAGTCCAATTCTCCTCTTCTTTTGGGGGGAGCAGATTTGATGCAAAGCCTGAGAGCTCCCCAGATATATCATATATGTATGATGATCTCTTTATTTCCCCCCATTCATGCAGTAAAAACTTGAAACCTACCACTGTGTTCTTGGCAGTACTGCTGTACCAGTGCTTATTTGAGCAGGCTACTGAGTTTTTTTTGCAAGTGATCAATATGGTGTACTACTAGTAAGTTAAGCTGCCTCTCCCCGAGAGCTGGGAGGCGAAGGCTGCAGAGAGAGAACGGTGGCAGGCATAGAGCAAGAGGGGCACAGTTCGTGATGGTACATACGGCATCAAAAGAGCTCTGCCAGTAGTTGGCGATGTTGGGCTCGCATTCAGAAGGTTCCTTGAAGACCCATTTGTGACATTTATCAGATGCCACCTTTCCCATCAGCCTGCAGCGGTCCAAATCAAATCGACTTAGCATGATTCATCATGCTCAAAAGCTCAGTCTTACTTTTTTTTGGCATTTAAGCGAATTCATCAGAGAAAAATCAAACTGATGTGCTGCTTAAACTGATTTCGCCGGTCCTATATACTCAGCGTGTAGCATTTCCTTGTTGGCGTAGCATTAGGTGCTGCTAATCGCAGATAAACCTCCCAATTAACCCACTGACGCGCCGCGATTGTTTATGCCTAACGAGGTACCGCCCCACCTCAATGAACGTGCGCACGTGACAGCCCCCCGTCCGTCGTCCTCGCCAAAAGCCACGGCTTAAATGGCTGTTAATTTTAGTTTTGACCCACACCACACCACACCACGACCCCGGCATAATCACCGTCGCCTCCACGCGTGCTCCCTGCTCTGCCTCTGCCCGCAGCAAAGCAAGCTCCGCGATCCAAATCAAAACCAAGGTTAATTACGTGTGCTACGTACCAGTAGTACCTATAGGACAAAGCGAAAGGATGAAAGTCACGCACCCATCCCATCTCCATTCCCTTTCCTCTTCCCTCTCCACTCGGCCGTATCGTACCAGCAGCTCAGCCACAGCCAAATCGAGTTACACCACTAATGAAGCAGCTGTACTGTTAGCGTCAATCACACAGACTTTAGTCCTAATCGAAGAACAGGGAACGTGACGAAAATTTGCAGGGCTAATTAGAGGAGCTAGCTAGGCTGACATGACTTGGGCCGCTACGACGACCGGGGGGGGGGGGGGGGAGGGGAGGCAAACTGCACACGACTGCACCTACCCAGCACCCACCCTTCTCCGTAGTTGTAGAGCTGGATGGACATCTTGCTGAAGGCCTTGCGCACCAGATCCTCGCCGTCGATGTCGTCCAGGCACTCCGCCACCCGCGGCCGGCAGAACCCGTCCTCCCACATCAGCATCCTGCACGCGCGCGCGGGCGTACCAGCGGCAGATTGACTGGTTAACACCGGCCGGATCGATTCTCACACGTACCGATAATTAAGCAGAGCAAGCTAAGAGAGCGGAGTTTATATGGCAAGGCAAGAAGTGCTCACAGGCTGCCGTTGTCGTCGCCGACCTTGCACCCGTTGCCCCCGCGGCACCGCCTTGCAGGAGGAATAAGCGTTAGACAGACGTCACTGCCGTAACTTTGCGGGCGCTGCGTGCCAGTTTGCTTGCTTCTTTGACGTTTACGGCGGCGCGCGGAGAGATTCAGGGAGGTAAAAATTAGAGCAAAAGAGGGAGAGGCGGTACATACGGGCGAGGACGGATGGTCCAGAAGACGGAGTAAGTCCAGTCCGAGCTGAGGCAGACGTTGCGCAGCGCCTCGTGCAGCGCCATCATCCCCGCGGCCTCTTTGCTCCGCGCGTGATCCCCTCCTCCCCCTGCTGCCCCCGAGCCCACCATTTCCTGCTTGTTTCTTTCGACCTCTCTCTCTCCCTCCCTCTCTCGCGCGGACGCTAGCTAGCGTCCGTCGTAAAAACCCTTCTACTTTGCGTTGTGCTGCTGCTCTCGGAGCTCCTCGGAAGGCTAGCTAGCCGGCCGGTCTCTTTTCGATCGCTTCTGGGGTTTTTCTCGGGGGAGAGGGAGTGAAGCTCCGAGCTCGGGCTAGCTTAGCTTAGCTCCGTCTCTCAGCCTTGGCCTCTCTCTCTCTAATTGCTGTTTTTCACTTGGGCAGGGGGGAAGGTAAACCGAAAGGCGACGGACTCGGCACTCTGGCGGAGTAGTCACTGCGGTCGCTCACAGCACCCTATGTTTTTTCCGCGTTAGCAAACCAGAAGTTGCCAGCACCAAAAGTAAAAGCGGCTAGGCCGGGTCCCCCATGCCCTTCTAAGGCCAGCTTTTTTTTTTCCCTCTCCGCCTTACCCGTACCATGCCATGGGGGGCTGTTCACACATACAGGCCCTGGCATTTTTTTTTTTCAATATTGATCTCTTATCACTTTTTTTGAAAAAAAATAGATATCTTCTAAGTTTGAAAGATGTGATAGACGACATATGTTATCTACCACGTCTCCTAACTCGACCAGTCAGGTGACGCGCGGCTGGACAAACTGGCGTGGCAGCAGGCGCACGGTGCGAGAGCTAGCTCCTGCCAAGTTACCCATGCGCAGGAGGTTATTGCCAAGCGGCAAATCGCGGTGGTACTGTGCAACACTATTTGGCACTATTCCACCCATTAATTAACGCTAAGCACAATTAATTAGTACTTATAGCAATTAATAAGCGCTAATTATAGTATTGAATTAACAATGTTTTATTTAATGCTAATCGTATCTAATTAGAGCTAATTATGTAGTGCTAATTAAGTGTGTATGATAATTTATTGCATTCACAAGTAATTAGTGTTAATCCTATTTAATTAATGCTAATTCAAATTAAAAGTCTTTCGTAGGATAAAATTCAGGATTTACTCATCTTGATATCGTCTCGCTCTAAGGATAAGACAAGAGGCCACGGACGCATCAGACACCCCATTGCTCTCGCTCACACACATACACATCTCCCCTCACAATTGCTCGCTTGTAAAGGTTGAAATAGCCAGACGGTATAGGCAAAAGTGCATGTCCTACCTTCCATGATTTTGTTGCGCAATACAGAATGAACTTCAATGGCAAAATTCTATAGCACGTAAGAAGTTCAAGTGAAAAGTCTTGTATTAAATTTTCAGCTCATTCGGACAACAAATGCTCACTTGTATGGCTGGCAAAGATGAATGGCGTAGGGAAAAGCACGTGTGTTGACTTCCATTATTTTTGTTGCACAGTACAGAATGAATTCCAGCAACAAATTTCTATGGCACTTTAGCGGTTCAAGTGAAAGTCTTGTATGAAATTTTTAGTTCATTCGGACAATAAATGGTTGCTTGTATGGTTAGCGGAGACGAATGGCGTAAAGAAAAACTCATGTGTTAACTTCTATTCATTTTGTTGCACAATACGTATTGAATTTCAGCGGAGAATTTCTATGTCACGTTAGCGGTGAAAGTGGGATTACAATATGGAATTATCAGTTTGTTCGGATAACAATTTCCCTATTATATATGTTGAAATATCCTGACGGTGTAGGCAAAAATGCATGTCCTACATTCTATGTTTTTTGTTGTGCAGTACGAAATGAATTCCAGCGGTGAATTTCTATGACACGTTAACGGTTAAAGTGAAAGTCTTGTATCAAATTTTTAGCCCATTCGGACAACAAATACTCGCTTGTATGGTTGGCGGAGAGCGTCGAGAAAACGCGTGTGTTGACTTCCATTTTTTTTTGTTGCGCAGTATGTATTGAATTCCAGCGGCAAATTTCTATGCCACATTAGCAGTGAAAGTGGAATCACAACATAGAATTATCAACTCATTTAGATAACATTTGTTCGATTATATAGGTTGAAATAGCCAGACAGCATAGGCATAAGTACATATCATATCTTCTACGATTTTGTTGCGTAGTATGGAATGAATTCCAACGACGAATTCTATGGCACGTTAGCAATTCAAGTGAAAGACTTGTGTGAAATTTTCAGCTTATTCGGACAATAAATGCTCGCTTGTATAGTTAACGGTGATGAATAGGATTGGAAAGCGTGTGCATTGTCTACCATTATTTTTGCATGCCCTGTGCCACCGTCGCAGCCTCCATCAAGCAACAAAATAAAATATTTTTAATTTAGTGCTTTAATTAGCGCTAATTAATTATTAGTAGTACTAATTAATTGCTATTAGCGCTAATTAATAGTGGACAATACCAAATAGTGCTGCACAGTACCTACTGCGATTTGGCAGCGTGGTAGGAACATACCATAGGCAACTTGGTAGGAGCCGGCTCCCACGCATGCACATCCAACCTGCCGACAGATGATACGTGTCGTCTATTGTGCGTTTGAGCTCGAAAAATACTCTTTTTTATTAAAAAAAGTGCTAGAGGATCAAATTTCTTTTTAAAAAAAAGTTGCTTGGAGGCCATAGGTGTGAAGAGTTCTCCATGGGCATCGTACCATGGTGTGGCAAACCGGCTCGGTCAATTGAGCTGATCTTTGCCTTGCAAGTTTATTTCCTATCATATTCTCGGAATTTTTAATGCTTTTTGGAGAATTTCATGATAAATCTGCAAGGTACAGAATAATTAATCAAGTAGTGTTGCAAAACATTCACGACTTGTCGAAAATGCAAGGTAGCAACCAGTTCTAGCTACAACCGTTATCACAGCCACCATTTTTTGCTCCTAGATTCGTGCCTCTACTCTCTCTCTCTCTGTTCTCTCTCATCTCTGACGTTCTTGGTTCCAACTCGGCTTCGCAGGGTTTGCATAGGGATGGCAATTCCTCCTGTGAGCACGGCCCCACGGGGAATCTCTCTATGGAGTGGGGACGGGGGATGATCTCTCCTCGGGGGGGAACAGGGCGGAGCCCTGTTATGCTAGTGGGGTGGGGACGGGATCATCCTCACCCTACGGGCCCCACAAGGACCTAATAAAATAAAAATAAATATTTTTATAATAGATTATAATTTTTTAATATAAGATATTGTATTCTTTTCTTGTATATTTAGACAAAAATTTGAATTTATATATTAGAATATATATTTTGAAGCAATATTTTTTAAAAAAATACTTAAGTAATTATAAATTAATAAATAAAGTTAAATTATTATTTTTAAAAAATAAATTTAATCTTTTTTATTCCATGTGGGGACCCTGTGAGGATCGGGTCCCCGCGGGGACCGGGGACGGGGGGCCATCTCCCCTCGGGAGGCTTCGTGGGGTGGGGGGCAGGCTAGAGGGTGGCGGAGCGGGGCCGCGGAGGCTTTCCCGCGATCCCCTGCCCCATTGCCATCCCTAGGTTTGCACCAGTGGGCGTGTGGCATTGGGTTTCCGGCAGGCGGTGGTGTGAGTTTTCAGGTGCTTGCAGCGAACCCTGCCAGAGAAGAGGAAGGTAGGAAAGAGAGAGAGAGGGGAGAGAGAGCACACAAATCTCGGAGCAACCCAAGCCGTGGAGAATCGTTGCACTCTAAACAATTTGGAATAGCAAGGTTTTTGTTTTCCTGAACAGAGGCAATCCATCTCAACTAGATTGTGATGCTAAGAGTTGTGGGTAGGGTTGTGAGGTATGTGTGCATTTGACAGCAGCTAAGATCCGCTTTAAATAGATTTAGCTTTTTGACTTCTGAATTCCTGCTTTTTTTGGCTCACCATCTTCGTGAATGAATAGGCCCTCACTTTTTGCTTTACATCATTCGAAGTACAATGTACTGTGCGATTGATATCTTATCAAATATATTCATCACTCTTTTGATGCCATCGACCTAGCTATACACATATGGCTGAGTAATGAATCGCCCAGCTGTAGTAGTACTTAGTGTAGTTACAAATATGAGCAACGAAATTTGTGGCACATATGCAGTCGTAACTTCTAAAATTCTAAAATGTTGCCTCGTCCCCTGCTCCAAACGGCTTTACTTTTTGTTTTTTTAGTTTTCAGTTTATTTAAGTCAAAATCCACTTGAAACGTATTGACTTCTAATTCGGTTTATTTTATTTTTTTTGCTTTTTTATCTTTTCTTTTTTTACTCTTATTCTTTGCATTGTTCTTGATGATATAACGGTTTTTTCTTGATTTTTTTAAATTTTTTAATTTAAAAAAATACTTACAATATAATTTTAGTTAAAAACTCCAGGCTGAAGCTATGCACCACTTGGAGCACGTGAACTACCTAGGGCGAAATGTGATTTGCTCTTTTTTTAATGAAAAGCATATGTTTGAAGGAGCCGCAAAATGTCAGCGACTCTGATCTAAAGTGGCATCAGTCTATCTAGTCGTCTTACATCGGTACACAGCTTTTGCTCTCAATTCTGTGCCAAGTGAGATGCGGCCAAGCAGGGCAGAACGGAGCTTTCCTGTTCCCGTGTGGGTGTTCCCTCCATGTTCCCGCGATCTGGACCGCTCATAGTCCAGATCGAAAGGTTCAGATCGCGGGAACACGGAGGGGAACACCCACACGGGAACAGGGAAGCCGTTTTCAGCAGGGCAAGGCCCAAGGAATCAGGTTCTCCAGTCGGCTGTTCACCTAATGTCCACTTTTAAACAATTTAGGGGGTATTTAGTTTAGCTTAAATAAACTGATTTATTACTTATTTTATACTATAACTGACTTATTCTTTACTATAGCTGATGGCGATTTATTTGACGTAATTAAAATTTAAAAATTTTAAAAATAGAAAAAACATGTTAGCCCATCACAAACAATGCAAACAAATACAGAAAATAAAAGAAAAGAAAAAAGCTAAAAAAATAAAAACTAAAAAGATGAAATTTAAGAATACTAAATTAGAAGTCAAGAGAAGCTAAGTACCAGCAGTGTTTTACAGTACCAGCAGTGAGTCAGTGACTCTCAGTGCTCTTGTAAGAACTAAATGGTAAAAAAAAATCTTAAAAGCAGTGTAATTTGGTTTTTGAAACAACCTCAAATTTCAAAAGTAATTTGATTGCGTCTTTGATCTTTGTTTACTCCTAACCCCTCCTTGATCTCCCCTGAGATTCATGCTCTCCTCTCCCCTCTTCCCCGCGCTGGTGCGATTGCGCACCACTTGCCGCACGCGTCCGCGCCCGCTCACCTCAATCTGCAGCGCCGCCTCCCGTTCGGCGTTCCCACCCGAACCAGCTCCTTCTGCAAGTGGCCCCACACTCCAGTGCCTCCTCCCCAACCGCCCTAGCTGGTCCCGCTTGCCTTGCGCGCTTGATGGACAGAGCAGCTCCTGGCCGTGCGCCCGAGCAAGCTCGTTCGTCCACGCGTTCAACAGTTATACCTGAGCCATCACTTCGCCCTGAGCTACGCAGAAGACGTACACCGACTACCCTGCCATTCACGCCCCCTTGGCGGAGCTCCCCCGCCTCCCTTCTCCACACACCGACGATCCTGATTTGGTGCTACTGCTCCCACCGCCTCAAACTGCCTTTATAATCCGATCACCGCTGCTGATAGCTTCGCCACACTCCCTCATTCCTCCCAGAGCAAACCAATTGAGTCCTCACCCCCTCCAGATCTGTCGCCGCTCTCCCTGGTCCCGGTGAGTCCCCGAGCCGATCTCTCTCTTCACCTGATCAAAACTCAATTACCCGCAGCCAGAGCACCACCATAGCATCGCAAACATTAAGCCAAGGTCAATTTGATGTGAGCATATCCCTACTGGTCCCGCACCGTGAGCTCCTCCCCGTCCGCCACCACCTCCCTGTGGACAGCTTAACCGGGCTTTTCCCAAGCCAAACCAACCCCACACCAGTGAAACCCCCTCTCCAAGGATGGTGAAAACGGACCCGATAGTGCTAAAGCATTCCCAAAACTCCCCCTAGCTGCCAACTCACCCGCTGCTTTCTTTCTCGTCGGCAGCCGCCACCGCGAATGCTCTCATTGATCCGACTCCAAAAATGAGACCCCTTCACCCCTAGGGTCACCCCAGTACCAGCCATGCCCTTGGAAACCCATCACCGAGGCCGGATCATGGTGGGGAAGCCGCCCTAGTTTTCCGGCCGCTGCGGCCTTCCAGAGGTTGAAGACGAGCGGGAGTCGGCGACGTGATTGCATCTCAGCCCTCCGCGCGCAATCCAACGATCACCGGACGCGGGTGTATTGTGCCTAGGCCGAATCGGCCGCGAGCGCGCACGCGTAAATGGGCCGCGCCAGCCGGACCACCCACTGATTTAAACGCGCCTGCATGCGCGCGCTATGTTTGGGCCGGCCCGTACTATAGCCCACTGTAGCAATCGCCATTCCAAAGCCAAAAATTACAAAAATACCTCTGTTTGATTCGTTTCGATGCGCTGAGTCTATTTCCGGTGTCCAACTTCCCAAATTCCACTTCAAAAAAAATCCAAACCCAACCCAATTGGGCACGCACGGAATTGATATTATTTCATGTGTTTTGCGTTAGTTCCCGAGGATTCCGAAGCAACTGTTCAAGGCCCCAAGCAAACCTCCGAAGAGCCAACCTTAGGGGATCGAAGCAGCCTTCGTTCACAAGATCGTCAAAGTCGCTGATCCACAAGGCAAGTTGTAAATTTTTGATCATCTTGAACCCATGAAATTCAATATTATTTAATTACCGTATTTACATTAATGTTAATTGTCTAAATTATTTAATTAAAATAAATATTTAGAATGACTTGTAATGTAGATACGTCCTACTACTGAAAAATGCCTCGCTTTATTTTGATGCTACATTCACCTTGACAACCCTAGTATTAATAAAGTAGATTATAAATAACCAATATGTATTCTCACAGAAAATAATGAACTACCAGGTAGCATGGTAGTTTACCGGTAAAATGTTTTGAAATGGTCTAGGGTAGGGCGGAAGCCGTGGAATACCCCGTAGTGGTCACGTCCACAACCCTACCCTAGGGTGGAGATTACAATAGGCAGGTGTCGATACGGATGTGTATCGGTTACCGGTTGTGGTTGGCAGTCTCAGGAGAAAACGTAAGGACTAGACTCTTATGCTGAGTATAGAGCATAGTGATCACTCAACCACAAGTATTGACCCGTTAATTCTGATCCAGTAAATGCTCACTTTAATTGAACCCCTATAGGAGTATTGGGACGTGGTATGGATGTGTTAGCGCGATATGCACAACGTTAGGTCTTCACGAACTTGGACGGTTGTGTTCCGCACTAGCTTGTGGATACCCAGCTCAATGGAGTTCATAAATTATCAGGTAAAGTCTATACAATAAAATGAGCAGCGAAAGGTCTTGTTTTCTCAATTCAGTCGCACACTAGCGGAGCGTGTCTATTGCATGACATTAGAAATTGAGAAATCTTGTGGGTAAAACTGAGCAACTCTACAGAGTGAATTTTAATGGTATTCGAATACTATGTGCTTCCAATTAATGGAGTTGTGTTTGATGGGTGAATCTAGTAACAAAACATAAGTAGTTTTCTGGTGATTTAACTTGTGTAATTTAATGAAGTAACGTTTGAGACCATATTTCCTTAAGCAGTTATATGTTTTATCATTTTAAAATTGCTTACAAATAAAATTGCATCCACATAAAATAATAAAACCAGTATACTCCTTCTTTAGAAAATCCATGCATTTAGTAAATCGGAATTTACCATTGTAACTTGCTGGGTACGATTATACTCACACTTGCTAAACAACAATCAGAGAACGTCTGGGAAGGTGAAGAGCAAGCCTTCAAGGAGGATTAAGAAGAATTGGTCTGCACTGAGGATCAGTGGTTCTAGGTCTTAGTCTCGCTCAGACTCGTCTTTGGACTTTTTGTGATATAAATTATCTTTGAGCCTGTCGCCCATGAGCCAAAAGTTGAGCGACGCGTCATACTTTGTAATAAACTTTGGATCTTATGTGTGTAAACATGTGTTGAGATGATATTCATTCCTTTATGGTACGTCGCAACTGTACGTTTATGGGGCAGTTGCGGGTTACTAGTGTTCCCAAAAATAGGGGCGTTACAGTTTTAAATTGTCTTTTTTAAACTTTTTTTGTCACAAGTATGTACCGAAGTACCTTGCAGTTACATATTTATTTAGCAAATACAAAACCATTCTTAACCAAATTACTAATAAAAGTAAGGAATCGACTAGCCTGTGAGTTATATTTAACAGTAGGTTCTGCCTTGTAGAACAGGAGCTTCTAGTTAAGTAAAAGAAAATGTGCGCCTATCAAAAATTTACATCATGCAAGCGAAAGTGGAAATATGTTCAGTGCAAGAATGGTATTCACGTAGCTTTACATTCCACAGTGCTATAGTTTAAATGGAGGTCAGCCGAATGGAGCTCCGGACTCAATTCCAAACAATATTAGTTTAGTCCTTTTAAGTTTGTACTTAGGCTTTAGATTTTATTTCTACAATAATTTATCATTAAATGGTATATTTTTTAATATGAGATCTATAAATAAATTATAGTACAAACTATATCGAGTTCAACTATTCCGATTAAAATTATATATAATTATTTTTTTACTGTCCCTCACAAATAAAATTTAAAAAACATATAAATTATAAATATCAATAAAAAAGAATCCATCAGAGACAAGAGTAGTGCGTTGCGCAGACTCGTCCTTTTCGCCCATTCTCGAGTTAAACCTAACGCTTGCAATGCCTCGAGAACAGTGAGCGTGGATTTGGAGGCGCTGGATGTCTGGCATGAGCTCGGGACACGAGAATAAAAATGAGAGCAGATGCCCTGCCGGGCCAGCCCGCCCAAGTGGCAGGGGTTTTTTGCCCTTCCTTTTTTACCACTACACAAATAACTGAGGTAAGATGGTGCAAATTAAAAAGTACTATATGACATACTGACGGTATAGTTTGTTGCTTCTCCGACTGCTCTCTTCTTCTCTATCTCTTTTCTTCTACACCTCCTTTTCTCTCACACGCCTCCTCCATCCTCACCCCTATCTCCATCTCCTCCTAGGGCTGGCAACAAGCTTCCCACCTCGCTATGCCGTCGGCTCCTTCATCCCCACCGACCATCCTTTCTAATTTAACATTCTCTTAACCCTCATCTCGCCGACCAGCCCTCTGGCATAGCCCCCCGCCCTCCACCACTGCAGTTCCAACCTCCCTCCATAACTAGAGGGCACGATAAACCCATTGACAGCAGCGACGTCATCCCCATCGGCTGTCACGCAAGGGCAAGAGTGAGCTAGCGGAGGGGTTGAACAAGAGAGAGAAGAAGCTAGGATAGTATACTCGTGCCCTAATTTTTCTCTCATATTAAATTACCATTCCTTGTACACCTTCGTATAATAACTGCAAAAGTTAGGGTCTATTCTAAGTGGTTTTTAAAAGCAGTTTTGGTTTTGCTATAGTACCTAACTTTCAAATAGAGTATTTTCTCACATGTTAAAAGCTCAACATTTATACTAGTCAAAATCGTAAGCGAATATCTCTTTCCATAATCTCTATCACGAATAACCTAAAATTTAAAAATTTTAACCAAAAGTCATAGGCTGCAGTCATAAGCAAAAAAAAAAAAAACAGATCCTTAGACCCCTTTTGGCAAGAAGAATACTCCTACTGTAGACTTAAGACTAGAGGCTCGTAGTAGGTTATGCTTGTGTTGCTTCCTTCCACCAAAGAATTCGTGCTGATGTTTGAATGCGGAGGGGCAATTGAGGCGCTTGTGCCGCTGCTTAGGGTAGGTAAAGATGTCGCACGCTGTACTATTGACTCATAGGACTATTTGTTTTAGCTTCTGGCAGCTGCAGCTACTTCCAGAATCTGCAGTTCCCCAAACAGTCCAGATTTTCATCCAGATTCTAAGTAGCCAGAAGCTATAGAATCCAGAAAATGAACTAGTAGCCAGAAGCTGGGATTATCCAACTTCTCCAGATTCTGACTAGCTAGATACTCACCAGCTGCTTCTCAGAATCTACAGCTGAAACAAACATACCCATAGTTTATGGTCCTGATTTAAAGTGCAGTAGGTTTTAACTTTTAGCTGAAATGGTGCAACAGTGACATAAGTTTTCTATAAGGTACTTAGTTAAAAAAATAAAAATAAAAACTGATGTATCTCTATAGATAATGTAAAGAAAAAAGTTATATTAAAAAGTCAATATACTTCAAATAATTTTTGACTTCTCAAAGAGAGAAGTCATTGTTATTTGGAAGAACCCTACTGAGCTGTTGATTCACTTTTGTTCGTAATTTTATGTAGAGCTAGGCAGCTACCGACACGAAAAATCCTATGTTTAGGTCCGTGAAAGATGGCACTGAAGTAGATCTGCATTTGGAAGTTGTAAACAGCTGAAGCTCACCTTCTGCCAAGGACCATGAATGCTTACACAACAATGTAGTAAGAACTTCAACTCAGAAACTCCTGCTCAATAAGAAGACCAGTTCGATTGATCATTTGAACGTTCAGTCCTTCGTCCTGATATAGGCACTATTTAAAACGGCTTAAAATCAATTTTTACTTTTAACTTCTACTTTTTTTTCACTATTCAGTACTTTTGTTTTTTTCTATTTTTTTAGATTTTTTGAGCTTTTTTGCCTTTCCTTTTTTTCCCGTATTCCTTTACATTTTCCGTGATAAGCTAACTTTTTTTTCTCTATTTTTATATTTTTTTTAAATTTAATTATGTAAAATATGCTAACTCAGTTATAGTAAAAAAAATAAGTTAACTACAGTCAAGGGCGGAGATGGGCCTTGGGCCGGTTGGGCAATGGCCCGAAGCCCAGCAAAATAATAGTGCGAGCGCCCGACCGGCCCAAGGCTCCCGAACGCGGACTGCCCAAGGTAATCACGAGAGGAGCGCCGTCTCGCCACTTCGCCAATCGCCGTCTCGAGAGGAGGCCGACCCTAATCCAGGCTCCCACCACGCGCGACGCGCCACGCCGCCGCCCCCAGCCCCGGCCCCCACCGCCGCCCGTGAGCCGTGGCGCGCGTCGCGCCGCCGCCTCGGCGCCTCCTCTCGCCTCGGCCGCGGCGCGCACGGCCTCGCCTCGGCGCCTCCTCTCTGCCGATCTCCGCCGGCGCCGCGGCACCGCCCCCCGGCAGCCCGGCCCCCCCGCCTCCTCTCCGCCGAGCCCGCCGGCGCCTCCTCTCCGCGGCTCGCAGACGCCGATCCCCTCGACGCGCCCCATCACCACTGCCTCACCGCCGTCCGCCGGTACTAGCTCTCCGCCTCTCCCAGTCTCCCGGTGAGCTTCTGTGAATTGTGAATTTGTGATCGACTGATTGTTGAATTGTTCATCATCATCATATTTTCGCAGGCCCCAACTGTGAATCTGTAATTGCTACTGGAGCAGAAAATACTACTGGAGCAGATTTCAGGAAATGTTGCTTGACGTGCTAATAATTGCTTTGGTTCTGTAATTTAACATGCACTCCTGATTCATGAATATGAATGTCTTGGCTAGAAAAAGCTTGCAATATCATGTGGTGTTACGCTTATTCAATTAACCATTTTTGTCCAATTGTAACTGGAAATCTTTTGTCCAATTGGCTGAAAAAAATTTACAATATCATGTGATGTTACATTGTTATGCTTATTCAGTCAATCACTTTTGTCTAAGTGTAACGAGAAATCAGTAATTATATACACAATAGTCTTTCAATCACTTTTGTCCAAGTGTAACGGGAAATCAGTAATTATTACTTGATGCTAATGTTGTTTTCATGCTTTTGACAAGCATGCAAGAGTAGTACGGTGGCTTGCCAACTCTAGATGGACACTGCTTCATGCATATGATTCTTCTTCAAGTAGAGATTTAGGAATGATATTCTTGTATTGATTGTGGATAGTTGATTTTTAGGAATTGATTGATAATGCTCCCATACTATTCTGAATGATAATCCTCATTCCTCAATGCAGTTATGATTAAATCAACACAAGGCCTTAGTTGAAGGCTTGAAGCCGGTGCCATCAATGGAATAAATGGGACTATAATTACTTATGGTCAGGTATGTATTGCTACAAACACTTAGTACTCTAACTCACTAGTTGTCCACAAATATTTCTCTTCACAAGAGGCATATGTAGAACCATAATTTGCTTATGCTTGGGCGCTTGGCCAGTACATATCTCAAATTTACATTGCACAGTTACCATTTGCAATTGCCAATTAGCCAATTCTGTTTGGCTGCTTAGGCCCCACCTAGGCGGCCACTCACCGCCCGCCTAGCATCTAGGTGAACATTAGGCCCGAGACTTTGTGAAATTCTGACTCCGCCACTGACTACAGTAAAAAAATTATAAGCCAACGTTAAACTAAACGCTACTATAGTCTCTCATAAAAAAAAAGACAAGGCCTTCTCCTCTCCAGCTTATGCAATGTTAGCAACCGAACCACTCCCAACTCCAGTGGGCGATGCCTTGCATATATATGTTTGTATTTCTAGTTTTCCCACTCGTTTCGCTCAACCGACCTAGAGAGTATTCACCGCTGTTACTCCCCGCGGAATTAAGATACTGATCTTGAAATTCAACTTGAACGAAAAGGTCAATACGGAAGACTACTGAAACCAGGACCGATCGGAAACACGGAA
This sequence comes from Melocanna baccifera, assembly GCA_036346265.1. Classification (NCBI taxonomy): domain Eukaryota; kingdom Viridiplantae; phylum Streptophyta; class Magnoliopsida; order Poales; family Poaceae; genus Melocanna; species Melocanna baccifera. Next base: position 43,294,065 of record CM070677.1, read on the forward strand.
ACTTCATTCAGAGCAGCAAGTTGAGACTGTCAGAGCGGCGCATCCACGGCATAGTAAAGAAGATTACGAAACTACAGCAAGTACGTTCAGTGAGACACGATAATTTTGTGGAGAAGTTGCAATTATATGTATGTACTCCAAGCTTTTCCATAGGGCTGGCCATGTAATTAAAAACACTTCCGATAAGGGTTGTTCGCACCAACTTGTGCTTTTGATTTCTGTTTAGAGAAATCAAAAATTAATATAAATATATGATTTTTCGAAGTAGCTTTTCCACTTCTCTCGCTTGGATTATAAGTTAGGGGTTACAGATACATCACGCACCCATTCCTCTCACTTCCATCATATACATATATCTCTTCCTCATTTTTCTCTCCGCTCATATTTTCCTTCTTAAAATTACTTTTTCAATCATTATTATTTATTTCTAGTTAAAAACTATAAATCATAACTAAAGTTCATCAACCAAAACTAATATGAATGCCCCCCTAAACTTCTTCAAACAGCTAATTACAGCATTACTGCAAATTCAGCTTCACGTGGAGGCAGAGCTGAAGGTAAAAATTCATTAAGGCATGGCTCTGTGATGGACTTAAAAGACAGGGGTGCTTGTGCGCACGTGCGTGGCGGTGCCCCGCTGCCTCGTCACGCATAAACAATTGTGAATTTGTAATGGACAGTCAGAAGACAAATGCCTTAAACCCCACTCATTTTGGTTTAAAATTATATTTTATTTTTAATTTCTATTTTTTCACTATTTAGTAATTTCATCTTTTTCTGATTTTTAAAATTTTTAGGCTTTTTGCTTTTTCTTTTTTCTTGTATTCATTTGCATTGTTTGTGATAGACAAACATATTTTTTCTATTTTTAATTTTTTAAATTTAATTGTGCCAAATAAGCCAACTCAACTACAGTAAAAAATAAAGTAGTTACAATAAAAAATTATAAACCATCGCTATTTCGAACGCCTCTTTAATCGAGCGTTACTTGTAATGAGTGCATAACCATACACAACACCGTGTCCGTACACACGAATTCATTTTCGTACATGCATAGAAGGACAAGATGAGGATAAAGATATAACTTCATATAATCTTTACTGAAAGCACACTTATATGTATATAAAGGTGTTCCCAATCGAGCATTACTTTGACATTAGTAGAAATCGTAGCAGCTAGTTATGAACTTACTTGCGTGAGTAATTTGGTTAGCTATATTATCTATATAAATAAAAACAACTAGTGATATTTAAGACAAATTCTTCATTTTGAGATAAAAAAATCTCACAATAATCCTAAAAAGAGGGAATCCTAGAAAATCACACATTAATCGAAAGAAAAAGAAAAAGATCTCCACCACTTATTTTGATATAGGATCAGATTAATCATATATATATATATATATATATATATATATATATATATATATATATATATATATATATATATATATATATTATAGAAAGTAGAGTTGTATATCAAAAATAATTGTATCATAATATTTAGTAGTGCAGTTGTGCGGGTAAATCTGCTAGTTAAAATAAAATAAAATAAAAAGTAACATGTTTACTCTTAAAGGTGTAAAAGAAAGATCTATAGTATCATGATCTTCATAGCTTCTCATAGCTATTAAACTGAAGAATCCAAGAATACTTAGGGAAATTTGAGGCACCATTCACCCCCTCAACCCCTCTATTGCCATACATGTTCTACAAATTGTTCATATAAATAGCAATGTAGTCACTTTTTTTTAAAAAAAATGGCCCTCAAACTCCTTTTTTTGCAATTCTAACCTTTCCTTAAGCTCGGTAGATATCCACGTGCTCGTTAGACACCGGCTAGTAGCATGTGTAATTAGTGTTAATATTTAATTAGTGCTAATCATATTTAATTAGTAATAATTATGTTAATTAGTGCTAGTCATCAAAATTAATGCCATTAATGCCCTTTCGAGTTTGGGGCTCGACATCATCTTGCTACCGAGCTACTGTGGCTCAGTAGGTGCTATCGAGCTCTGGTGGCTCGGCAGTACCTGCTAAGTTGCTGTAGCGTGATTGATGACACGTGTCACTGCTGCGACTGTCAAACTCAGAGAGGAACTAGAATTGCAAAAAAAGATATCCGTGGGGCAGTAGTGTTGTGTGAACAGCTCATCGCCACCAGGCCCACCACCATTATAGACAGGGCACCAAAAATAGAAACGCTTAAACAAAAACAAAAGGGAAAATGGCTAAGAAGAGAAGGCCATACTTTCCTTAAATAGGTATATACAGCTAGCTGGACCAATGCCGTCCACTTCCCTTACCCTCTCAGGCCCAACTCCACTATCACGCAAGCACAGTACTACACTGCCATCGCATCACGATTCGAAGGGCAGCAACAACGGCTAGTTGAGGTCGAATGAGAGGACGGATGGCCTGGGCTCGTCCCGAGCACGAGCGCAGGAAAGCCGCTTCTGCAGATGCTAGTTGGGGAAGTGGGGGCGAGAAGTAGACGAAGTGCCAGGGGGAAGGGGGAAGGGAAGTTGAGGTCGATGCTGCTGAACAGAAGAGGCTATTGCTAGTGTGGGTGCGGCACATGGATATGGTGGTGGTGGGCACGGCCGGGGAAGTTGTTCTTGGCCTTGGCGCCGCAAAGGGTGCACACGGCGCGATTCCACGGGGATGTCGAAGGTGCCCAGCCACGCCCGTGTCTTCTTCCACGGGTCACGGATCTCCACTACGTACTGCCCCACGGCCGCTTCCTCATGACTCTGTAGTGCGCCTCGCCTCCTCCCCTCGCCCTTCTTTCGCCGTCACCACCCTGGCTTCCTGCTCCCCGAATTGTCAAATCCATCAAGGCTCCAAACAGCTGGGGAAGCGTAGGGTTTATTGGCTGAGGTGAGGTGAGGTGCGTTGTTTGGTTTGCTATGTGTGGCTAACGCATTGGGGAGCTAGGTAGGTAGGTTGTGCTTATGTGAACGATGGTAGTATAACAGCGGCGGATAGTAGTAGGCTATATTTTTTTCTTTTTTGGTTGTTTTTCTTTCTTTTCTATCAACTAATACTATTTATCAAACTTACTATTCACAATCAAAAGCATCAACCACAACTCTAAAGAATGACCTCTCGGCAGTGCTACACCTCGTAAAATGGGGAGGAGGGGTGTAGCTGTATTGTCGTATATTGGGTTAGGGTGGCATGGGAGAGCACAGCACAGCCGTCGGGCGACATGTGTCATCGGGTTTGATTTTTCTTAGGAGTAATCTATTGGTACTACAGCTAGCTGCGCACACAATACCGCTCCTAGCGTTGTGCACCCACCGCCTCCATTCTCATGTGAATTCTCACTACTCGCATGATGCCAACCCTGCTTAAAATACGACTACACCTAAGGGTGAAAATGGATCGATTAGTGTTTTTACTATATTTGTATTCGTATTTTATAAATGAACATGAATACAAGTTCAAATATTCTCGAATACAAATACAAATCAAACATTGTAACATACGAATTAGAATTGAACATCTACTCAATTCAGTCAGATCTTGATATCCTAATAACTTATGTAGTATGAAGATATTAATGATATTTTATCATCCTATAGTAATGTTTAATCATTTTAATTTATTTACTTCACCTAAAGAAATATGAATTCATATTGAATTAAAAACCTTGTCTAACTAATTAGTCCTATTAATATATATATATATATATATTAATATATATATATATTACTTTGCCGAATACAATATGAATAGTCCCTATAAAATAACATTTCGAATTGTAAAATTACATATCATATTTGTATCCATATATTTTATGTGAATTTGAACACAAGTATTTTATGTGGATAAAAATAACTATATACTCTATTTGTGTCCCACGACTGGACCTCCCTAAAAAATAGCAACCGGCAAGTAACCCGCAGTACTACCGGTTAGCAGTCTAACTGGCACCATACTGGCGATCTGACCAGTTTGCCTAAAAAATGCAATCTCTAGAAAACTTGCAATAGTTCAACACAACACTATCATGAACCTTCTCACAATGTCCTTCAATCTTCTCTCGTGATAAACCCTCTGGCAACTTCTCAAAATGCAAATAGGAAGTGATTTTAGAAGTAAAAGAGAGAATTTTGCAACGAGAAACTCAAAATAGTCACAAGATGAATGGAAAGATGAAAATAATCATATGAGCCATAAATGGAGTGAAGCTATTGAATAAAGCAAGTTTTTCATAAAAAGTTTCAAATCCATCAAAGGAACTTAGAAATCACACTCTAGGTCCATATGAAATAATAATTATTCTATTTGCCCTTTATCATAGTAAGCATAGATCAAAAGATCAAGAGAATCACGACAAGACATAAAAGCTCCAAATTAGCAAGAATATGCACAAAAACTCCAAAACGTAACCATAAATGCATTTTTACATATCTTTCTATCCCTTTGACAATAGAATCATCAAGATGCATAGAAAAATAAAAAGCATAAATAACATAAAGTAGTTGTATTTTATTCATTACTAGCATAAGGAACCATGAAAATTATCTAACGAGATTTTACAAGTATTACACCAAACCATATTATGTGATGGGCTATTTAGATTATAGCAAACTATATATAAGAAAAGTAAAGCCAAATGAGCAATAATCTAAAATTAAATAAATTTTTAGCATATCAAATTACTCAAGATCATAGTTTAGCCAAAGTTATACAAAAATGAGTCAAGCCATATCAATAAACTAAATTGAACCAAAAAGTTTCAATTGAGTCTATTTAGAGTACTACAAATTCAATATTGAATCATTTGTTCAAGCACTTAGAGTTGAGTATAATTGACACATTTGGCAGTTTTGAAATGCATTTTGGTATATCTTAGTAAAGTAAGTCCTATACTAGGAGCCATTTATAACTACCTCCAAAGGTTCAACTATTTTTTATATTTTTTTCTTTCTTGGCAGTAAGCTAGATCTCAAGTCTTACTATGACCATCCCAAATAAGAAGTTTAAAAAATTGGTCTTGGCTATTCAAAACTCTCTCTGAGTTCATATCTAATGCAAATGCTAGCTATTCTAATAGGATAGAATTGGTGAGACCATTTTTTCATACAAAAGAAATTATTTTTCAGCTTTTATTTTTTTAATTCAAGAACAATAAGCTACTCATTAGTCTGTAAGCTATATTTGACCCAAGCTACAAAACTCTTGGAGAAGTAAACTCGTGCTTCAATAAACAACTAGTATTGCTCGATCTAAAACTCAGTTTATATTTGAGACTCAATGTAATACCTCGAACGTCATTTCGGCATCGGATTTAAATTAATCACAGAGTCACCGGTTATTCGGTAAATCGCGGGAGATGAAAATAAATTCTTCGTAATAGTATGAAATAATAAAAAAGGAAATTAAAATAATTAATTTAGAGGTTTTGGGCTGTCCGAAGGTGTGGGCCAGACACTTTGGGCTAGCTAGCCCAAACAGGGCCCGTACCCCCTCCCAAACCCTACCACCCCATTTATAAACCCCCTCCCTTGGCCCCTTCCCCTTTTTTCCCACCCCCAAGCTGCCACACCCCCTCTCCCTGTGCCTCCCCTCTGCCCAAGAGCTGCTGCAAGGTGGAGAAGAAGAAGAAGGAAGAAGAGAAGAGGAAGGAAAGGAAGAGAGGGAAGGAGAAGGAGAGGAAGAAGAGGGTGATCCCAATCCCCTAGGTAATTCTCTCTCACCCCAATCCCTCTGTTTTCTGCTTAATTTAGGGTTCTTAGTTCAAGATTTGCAGGGATTAGTATTTTAGAAACCCCCGATTAGAGAATCCCGGTTGATTGTCTGTAGATCCAATCACGCGATGCTACTGTTCGTGCTGTTTAGGCCCCTAAGACATTTTTCCCGAGGGTCTCCCCAAAAGGAAAAATGTAGAGGACGATGATACACATCTACTTTATTTTTTTCAGATTTTTGGTCACATAATTTAGGCGTACCAGGGTCTAGAATCTCGCTGTCCGTCAGAGATGCAGATAGGGACAGACCGCTGTTCAGATGGGAATTAGGGCTAGTACATGAATTTTATATTTTTGGCCACCATTGAGAAAGTTGTAGGGAATTTAGTAATATAGCTGCTGTATAAAAATCAAAATTTGTAGAGCCCTACTCTGTTGTTGGGAAGCATTTGAACCTAATTATCTGGACTGACAGAACAGAGGATGTTCTCTGTTTTGAGCATTTAGTTACACCATGCTAAGAACAAAATTAAAATATGTGATCTACATGAAAAGTGAAGGAAAATTAGTAAGGAAACCAGAAATATATTTCCCTCTGCAAAAGATTTAGTAATCTTAAAGATACAAAAAAATTAGTAGCGTTGCTGCAGCGGGCAGAGTGTAGAACCGTTAAGCGGAGAGGTTTGTTGTGGGGTTTTGGGGATTAGCGTCGCCTTTACTTCTTAAGATGCGATTTTCTTGCTGTTGTATCGTGCTAAGATATACTTTTGAACAGGTGGTGTTGCTCCTGAATACACGTGATTGCTTCGCTTCCACGGTAGAGGCAAGTAAACATAGTGGTTGTGCTATATGTTTAACTTGTTAATCATTCTACCTTCATATTAATTAATTCTCTTAATTGGAGGTGCTATGTCATTATTACATGTTTCTCAATATGGTCCATGTGGTAGTATTTTTTAAGAATTCAATTGTTTATGATCATGATGGTTTAATGGTGGATATGTGGAATTGTTCTTGATGAAATGAATATAGTTGTGAGGTGGTATTCGTTATGAACATATGGTGGTATAGGTGGTAATATTCTTAGTGAATATTTGTGGTTGTGGTGGTAGCATTCTTGATGAATATATTATGGTCCATGTGGAAATGATCTCATGAAACAGTGGCATTGTGCTTAATGAGACACATGTGAATTATGTGAAAATATTCATGATCATTATGTTGTTGATCTTCGTGATTAAAATTTTGTAGTTTATGATTATCATAACATTCATATCATGTCATAACATTTGCACTGTGGAATGTGGAATTGGCTCATGAGAATCTCTTGTGGTATGAGGAATATGGATGTGGTTGTGGAATGGGGTTCATCTCTTGTGGTATAGTAGGGGTTGTGATTGTGGTATGAGATTATTTTCTCTTGTGGTAATTTTTTATAACAGTTGTGGATGTGAGAAATAATAAAGATAGTGAGGTAAAATATATTAATGCTTTACTTTGATTGGATATGGTAGTGGTTGAGGATGTGAAGTGGTCAATCAAGATTTATTTGCTAATGATTTATTATTGATGGTAGTAAATGTGGTTAAGACTATAATTATGGTCATTGTGTAAAATGAATAATGATGCTTAACAACATTGTAATTTAATTAGCTTGTTAAACAGTTTGCTTGTTGAGATTTTTATCTCACTCTTGCTTTTCCCCCCTCTCCAGGTGATTCTCGAGTATGCATGGGAAGGGTAGAGCGGCATATCACTGTCACACATCATATCATGATTAATATTGTAATAGTTGTGTAGTCTTAGTAGCATCCTAGGGTAATGTGGGTCTTGGGGTGTTACACTCAACTTAGCATATTTAACATAGTATGAATTATAAGAGAATCACTAGAGCAAAACTTATCATAAGATCCAACAATACACAATTTTAGTTCAAGTTTCCCACATTTAAGAAAACTAGCACATCAAAACTAAGCTGTACAAAGAAAGACAGGATAAATCTATCAAACTAGCATAAGACATGGTAATATGTAAAACTAGATATCATATCACATAAAAATAATAGTCAAAATAGTCAAAGCTCTATATAGTTATATTACAATATAAGCTGCCAAAATTAAACATGCAATACGATATAATGAATACAACAGAGTCAAACTCCCCCTCAAAACTGGCCAAAAGGACTAATAACTCCTAACCCCCTGCAAAAAACCAAAACGAGAAGAATCAAGAGCCGTAGTAAAAATATGTAACATCCCAAAGATTTTAAATTGTATTTTGTTGGATTTATTTGGATTTTATTTCAAAGCCTAGTGTAAGAAAACTTAAGTTATCTATTATATAATAGCCAAAAATTATTTCATTTATTTTTCTTGAGTTCTCCTAAATTTATATTATTTTTAAAAATTTTCTGGAATTGTTGGAGTTATTTGTTATTTTCTATGTATTTTTGAAGCTTCCAAGTATTTCTGAAAAACTTAAAACAAAATTTAAACTCAAAATCACCTCGAGCTGACACGTGGCAAGCCTAGATCAAATCTGCCCTGACCGATTTAATCCCGGCCGTCTACGGCCACTTACCCTTTCATGTTTTGGCCAACAGCCTCGATCTCCTCCTTGTAGCACGTGGCGCTCATCTGGCCACCAATCTCTCCCCTCTTATTCTCTCTCTCACCACCATGTGGGGCCCACCTAGTCATCTTCACCCCATGCCTTCTTCTTCCTCTAGCCAACTGCCATGGCTACCATTTCCAAGCTCGTCAAGCTCTTAAATGGCGTCATTAGTATGGGTATTTAGTATTTACTGCAAGTAATAGCCTTGTCACTCTCCTCTTCATTTCTCACTCGCCCCGGCCGTTTCTCCCTTCTTTAAACCATTCTAAATGCCTTAATTGCACCATCTTCAACCGCTTTACTCTGGCTAGTAACCGACGGCCATTCAACGCCCCTCCGCCTATAAAAACCCCTCTCCGAGGTTGTCCAAGCCTACCATGCCACAACACAAGATCGAAAGAATCAGAAGCCACAAGACACCTAGAGCCAGAGGTAGAAGTGAAATTGAAATAAACACTAAATATCCTCTTAAACCTAGAGATTTAAACAATTAACTCACCTACAATCTAGAACTCTACACTCACCACTCTTCAATCTCACGAGCTAAAAAGATTAAACAACAAGTGAATTCGCTCCTAGTTAAATTTAGTGTGAATTTACATGAGAACTAGTTACTGCCTAATGCTAGTGTTCTAATTGTTCTTAGGTCTATGTGGGAGGACGGCGCACCAAGGAGTAATGGAATAGAACGAGCCACGCCTACCACCACTCCTTCGACTATGTCTACGACCACATCTACAACCATGAATAAACAATTTTGAGAATTATACTCTTGTTTCCTAGGTTAGTCAAAGCGCACCTTGAGGGAATTGAGAGTTTCTCTTCCTCGTTGTTCTTATTAATATCGAGGTTTTGCAGCAGCATCATGTCTACTTTTGCATGGTCGTGTAGATGGGATCACTAGTGTGTGGTTGGATGAATTCTTTTATCGCATGTTGTTGTTGTAATAGTTGATGTAATAGTTTTTGCATCTGTTATTCTTGTGAGTTTTCTTAAGTTTTGATCTATTAGAATTTTTGTTTAGGTGTTGATCATCGTGTTCCTTTGTGTTACTTAATCTTTGTCATATTATACCCTTGAAAATTTGCTAGTTGATCCTTCAAGTAGCTTCAAAAAAACATACAATTTACTTTTGAGTTCTTATGCTTGTTGCCACACCAGATTTATCGTGGGTCGATCGAACCGTCCAAAGCCCTCGCTGGCCAATCAGACCACTCAAAACCTCGCTGAATGATTGGACTGTCTGAAGGACTCGGCAGACCGGGTTGTCCAAACACGATCGAATGATCGAAAGACTCAATGATGGTTCAGACCGTCCAAACAACTCAGCATATCAGACCATCTAAACATGATCAGACCATTCAAAATCTGTTGGAGATTTTTCTAGTGATTGTGCGACATCTGTTTAAGCTTTTTACTTAAATCCATAGAACACTTGAGACTAGTTATTGACATTGCATTAAAGGCTGCTCTTGAAATATTTAGCACTTTTGAAATTGCTGGGTTTTGTGTAAACCAGAGGGGGAAGCATCATCTTGTTTTGGCTGTTTAATCAAGAAAGAAAAGGAAGCCGATATGAAAGAAAGAGTCTCGACTAAAAAAGAGACATTGCAGAAACTTGATACAAGATAACTCTAGTTCTTAAATTTCAGATTGTATAATTAACTTCTTTGAGCAATCTTGTGCCCTTATATTTAAAGTATTACAATTGGCTAGCATTTTTCCTAGTACTTCAAGCAAAATGTGCTAATTAATCATTCATTTTAGTTTACTTCCATTTAACTCATTCCTTTGTTTCCTATGAGTCACATTGATATTGACGTGTGTATTCATACACCTCACTTAAACCTTTCGGATCAACACTTAGGTAAAGTATTCTAGCTTAGATTATTACTTGATTTTACAATATCCAAAGTTTAAGATTGCATAGGTAAATATTTTTCAATCCAAGCTCCACAAGTAAGCCATGGTTTAACAGTGCTTAAGCAATTGAATTCGCTTAATCTATCACCTTGTGTCGTCTACCGTCACCCAAGTATAGGATCAAGAATAACAGACAAGAGGGGGGTGAATAGGAGGTTATAAAAATTTGCCTTCTACAACTAATAAGTAATTCAACGCTAGACAAATATAATAATTAAATTCAACCTAATTAATTCTAGTAGACTTAAAGTATCACAAGCAATAAATATAAATGCTAGAGAAAGATAAAGAAATAATCACAAGGCGACATACGATGTTTTTCCCATGGTATCGAAGACTTGCCGTCTTCACTAATTCACGTTGAGGAAAGCCCAAACACTCTTGTACGGATCCATAAATTAAGCCTCAACTCCTTGATCACTATTGGTTGCTCTTGTTCCTCTCCGGAGATGGCGAGCACCAAGCCACTCACAATTTTGCTTGGACCTCTTCACAAGATTCTTGAAGATATCATCTCGCAATCAATCTTCAAGCCATCTAGGTGCCGACAAGCACCTAGAGTAAAAGATCACGCTTCGCTTGACGGCACTCAAGTGCCAAGGATCAATCTAGAAAATAAATGCACTTGAAAATGGCTCACAACACCTCAAATGAATGCACAAGAGTAAAAGATGTGTGAAATGAATACTCTACGCTTAAAGATGTTCAATACTTACTCAGCAGCATGTCCTTGAGCTGGTGGGGGGTATTCATACCCTCACCAACTAAAACTAAGCTGTTACAAAAAAATTAATCTGAAAAATCAGGGAAATCAGAACTACCGGCGTTCTAAGTGCGGTACTACCGTAGTTCACTGTAGCACACAGTAACGGCTATGTCAGAGCGTCAAAACTAGCCGTTGACAAAATAGTGCGGTACTACCGCACTACGGTAGTTCCGCATGTCGGTGCGGAACTACTGCACCATGGTTGTTTCACCGTGCAATGCCCGATACTTCCGATTTCTTCCAGCTTAGGTTTTTCAAGAGGTACTCTCGAAAAAATGTACCGCTAGAATTTTCCGTACTTCCGAACATCGGTAGTTTTATTGGAAGGTGCGGTACTAACGCACTTCAGTAATTCCGCCGTGTTAACTCCGGTACTATCAATTTCGGTGAGTCCAAGTCCCCAGCAAGGGTGCTCTCTGAAAAAAAGAACCGCTAAAAATCCGGTACTACCGTGGTTCGGTAGTTCTGTAGTTTGCATGGCGGTACTACCGAACTTCGGTAGTTCCACTGTTTATAAGGCGGTACTTATGATTTTTTGAGAAAGAGCACAGTTTGTTTTCAAACTTAATTTCATGTGCATGCACGATCCTAAATTGATCCAAATAGCACAAGAAGGTGTTGTCAAGTTACTTTCGATGATCCATCTTAATAGTATGGTGGCTATCCTACAATCCAGTTTTCCAGCCTTTCTCCTAAGACCGGCAAAAATAAAAGAAATCCTATATTTCATGTACCTTGTTTTTAATCCATGTTGATGTCCATTTCGTATACAACTTGCTTTTGTCCTTTGCGCACTTATGAGACTTAGCCTATACAATCCTCAACACACCCATTAATCCTATATTCATAAATTGTCATTAATTATCAAAATTAAATTTTGGGGTCTAGATGCTTTCAGGGATGTGTGCATAAAGATGAAGAACAAACACATATGTATTTTCTATTTGGCCCGAATAAAAATATTAAACGCACAGTGCAATATCATCCCTACAACACTGTTGTTGACTTGGTGCATTAAGTAGCAAAGGCGGAAAAGCAGTTGCTAGAAGATGTAAAACCAATACCAAGGACAGCATATTTCAACCAGAAAGCTCCATCATGATCCTCTAATGCCGCCAAAGCACAATTATTTTTGGGACAATGTACATTTTCAGCTAGTACTAAATCAAAAGCTAATGCTCATTCATCCTCAGTTGCAAAATCAGCACCTATATCAAGTGAGAAAAAGGTTGCCCCATTCCCTTCTTATTCAATTGGTGCCGCAAAAAGTAGTCGAGAAATTCAATGTTTCAAGTGTTTGGGGCATGGTCATATTTCTGGGGAGTGTCCCAACAACCGAGTTATGCTTGTGATGGAAGATGGAGAGTATGAATTTGCAAGTGAAGATAAGATTGAGCTCAGTCATGAGAAGATGAGATATGACGATGCATCGGATGACAATAAAGCGGCTGATGTGTTGAGTTATGAAACGGAAGTAGCACTAGTAATCATCAAAAATTTGAGCATGCTTGCACAAGAAGAAGATGCACATCCGCAGCGATTTAACTTGTTTCAAACACAAGCCAAGATAAACAACAAGGTTATCAAACTTATTATTGATAGTGGCAGTTGTCATAACATGGGTTGTATTGAATTGTGTGAGAAGTTTAGATTAAAAATGTTAAAACATCCATATCCATATCATGTGCAATGGTTTAGCGAATGTGAGAATGTGAAGGTTCAGTTTGTGGTGCACATGACATTCAAGATTGGTGATTATGAGGACACAGTTGAGTGTGATGTGGTGTATATAGCAGTGTACCATTTGTTGTTGGGAGGCCATGACAATATGATAGAAGTGTACAACATGATGGCCATTCATATAGATATATTTTTAAGTGAAAAGGAAAGACAAAGGAACTTAATCCTATGACTCCTAGTCAAATACATACTGAATCTCAGCAAAAGAAATTGTTGAAAATGAGAGGAAAAAGAAAGAAAAGTGAGATTTTCACATATCGGTGAGTGAGAGTCACAAGCCAGACAAGAGAGGAAAAAAGTAAGAGTGAGAGAGGGATAATTATGTTAGCCACAAATTAGACTTGAGAGATGTGAGCAATACCCATCAAAGAGGCACTTTGTGCTTGTGTACAAAGATGTAACTATTTTGCTTTCCACTAATAACTTAACCTCACTTTCTAGTGGTGTTTTCTCTCTTTTGCAGGCATTTGATGATGTATTTCCAAAAGAGATACCAGCGAGACTTTCACCATTACGTGGAATAGAGCATCAAATTGAGTTAGTTCCCGGTGCATCACTTCCCAACCGTCTACCGCACCAATCCGGAGAAAACCAAAGAAATTTAGTGCCAAGTACAAAAGCTACTTGAGAAAGGGTATGTATGCGAAAGTCTTAATCCTTGTATTATTTCTGTAATTCTTGTTCCTAATAAATATGGTACGTGGAGAATGTGTGTTGATTATCGTGCCATTAACAATATCATTGTTAAATATCGTCATCCTATTTCTAGGTTAGGTGATATGCTAGATGAACTTAGTGGTGTTGTTATATTCACAAAAATTGATTTGAGAAGCGACCACCATCAGATTAGAATGAAACTTGGTGATGAGTGGAAGATTGTTTTAAAACAAAATTCGAACTATATGAATGGTTAGTAATGCCTTTTGGTTTAACTAAGACACCGAGTACATTCATGTGATTGATGAATCATGTTTTAAGGGCATTCATTGCCAAATTTATTGTGGTATATTTTGATGACATAATGATCTATAGCAAAATGATGGAAGAAAACATTGATCATATTAGACAAGTGCTTAGAAGTGAGAAATTGTATCCTATGTTAACAAATGCGCTTTTTGTACAATAAAGCTGTATTCTTAGGCAATGTCATTTATAGACAGGACATTGAAGTAAATGAATATAAAACTAAAGCAATTAAAAATTGGCCTACATATGTGAATGTTAGTCAAATCAGAAACTTTCATGGTCTTGTTAGCTTTTATCGATATTTTATTAAAAATTTCAGCACCATTACTGTCCCATTAAATGTGTTAACTAAGAAGACTGTTGTGTTTGAATGGGGCGTATCAGAAGAAAATCTTTTCAAGAATTAAAGAAATGACTAATTGAAGTACTATTGGTTGTTTTGCCTGATTTCACTATGATTTTTGAAATTGAATGTGATGCTAGTAATAGGTATTCGTAGTGTTTTAATGCAAGAAAAATCCATGGAATATTTTAGTGAGAAACTAGGAGGTGCCCAATTGAGCTATCCTATGTATGATAAAGAATTGTATACTCTAGTGCATGTACTTGAAACTTGGCAATATTATCTTTGACCTAAAGAATTCATTATTCACTCTGATCATGAAGCTTTGAAGTTTTTAAAGAGCCAAGCTACACTAAACCGCAGATATGCTAAGTGGGTAGAATTCATTGAAGATTTTCCATATATTGTCAAGTATAAGAAAGAAAAAGAGAATATGATAGTTGATGTTTTATCTATAAAGAATGTGCTTTTAACCAATTGAAAGTAAAGGTATCCGAATTAGAGAGTTTGAGATATTTATATGCTTTTAACCATGAATTTTTAGAATCATATTCTAAATACAAAGGTGGGAGAGGATGGAATAAGTTCCATGTTCATAATGAGTTCTTATTTTGTGCTAACAAAGTTTGTATTCCAGATTTGTCAGTGTGTTTGCTTTTATTGCAGAAATCTTATATAGGTGGATTAATGGGACACTTTGGGAGAGAAAGACCATCCTGATGTTGAGCAATCACTTTTATTGGTCTAAAATGAGGTGTGATATTGAAAGATTTGTACAACAATGTGTGATATGCCACAAAGCAAAATCTAAACTTAATCCACATGGCTTATATACTCGACTTCTACTCCTAATGCACCTTGAGAGGATATTAGTATGGACTTTGTATTATGATTGCCTAGGACTAAGAGAGGGAGGGATTCAGTTTTTGTAGTTGTGGATTGGTTCTCTAAAATGGCACATTTTATTCCCTGTCACAAAAGCAACGATATGTCGCATGTAGCTGACTTGTTTATCTGTGAAATTATGAGATTGCATGGCATACCAAGGACAATTATTTCAGACCGTGATGTTAAATTCATGAGCTATTTTTAGAAGATTTTGTGGGCTAATCTTGGGATCAAATTGTTATTCTCAACTACTTATCACCCACAAACGGATGGTAAAATAAAGGTGTTGTATGGCTTTAAACCAATCATGCCACTTGATTTGCTACCTCTTCCACTACATGAACATACTAATATGGAAGCGTTGGAACATGTTGAATATGTGAAGAAGATTCATGTCAAGACTAAAGAATAAATTCAAAAGAAGGCATGTTACTATGATGAGAAGGCAAACAAGCCAAGAAAGAAGATTGTATTCGAACTAGAATACTTAGTTTGGGTCCATCTTTGCAATGAACACTTTTCGGACAAGCGTAAGTCCAAGTTGATGCCTAGGAGATGGTCTTCTCAAAATACTTGAGAAGATCAATGACAATACATATAAAATAGAGCTTCCAGGTGATGATTATGTTGTGAGTGCTACATTCAATGTTGCTGATTTGTCACCATTCTTTGGACCGGAAGAAGTAGAGTCGAGGAAGACTCCTTTCTAAGAGGAGAGGATGATGAGGATATCCCGATTGCACGGATTTCACGAGCATGATTCAAAAAGAATGAACAATAGGTGAATTCACTCCTAGTTAAATTTAGTGCTAATTTACGTGAGAACTAGTTACTGCCTAATGCTAGTGTTTAAATTGTTCTTAGGTCTATGCGGGAGGACAGTGCACCAAGGAGTAATGGAACAGAACAAGCCACGCCTACGACCACTCCTTTGACTATGTCTATGACCACATCTACGACCACAAATAAACAATTTTGAGAATTATACTCTTGTTTTCTAGGATAGCCAAAGCGCACATTGAGGGAATTGGGAATTTCTCTTCACCGTTGTTCTTGTGAATACGAAGGTTTTGTAGGAGCATCGTGTCTACTTTTGTCTGGTCGAGTAAACAAAATCACGAGCGTGTGGTTGGGCAAATTCTTTTGTCACAGGTTGTTATTCTAACAGTAGATGGTGCCATCGAACCAAGTTATTAGCATTGGTCCTATGTCGTAAAGATCGGACATCCCCCATATCATAGAAGGATCCCCAAACGTGATGAACTTATTGTCAGATGCACGAGTGAGGGAGGAGACTATCGAGAATCTCCAGTCATGTGTCATGAACACTTGGAGTCAATAGGCCACACATCTTCCTTCCTCGCTCGACAGATCTACAGAGTATAAGCAGGAACATCTGTGTCACAATACTAGGATTAGTAATACAAGACCTAGAAACCCAGTACTAAACCACAACATGTATGTAGAGACACTCACAAATGATGAAACTACTCTAATGGACCTCAAAGTACACATACTCTCTTTTCTCTCAATCTTGACTCTACGGAAGCAGAACTCAACAATATGACCATCCTTCTTATAGTAGATGCATTGGTATTTAAACTTTTGAGGTGTTTGACCTACTGAAGTGAAAGCAACTGACTTGTTAGAAAGGATTTGGGTAAAATCTACTGATCTAAAGACAGTCTTGGATGGCTCAGAGGTTTTACCTTAAACATGCAACTCTCACAATCTTATATGGGTGGTTCTTGATATACTTTAGGGAATTAAATTTTAGGTCTCTCTTCTTCATACTCACTATACATTGGTCAAGGATCATATTGAGGTTCTTCTTCCCACTACAAAATCTCTCAAGGGTATTTTTGAGATAGTCATTCTCTTGGGCTAGTCTCTCACATGTGGCATACTCATTGGTTTTGGTAGACCTAGCATATCTCTATGTACGGACAGCTACCTCTAGTTTTAAAGCCCCATAAAACACACAAGAGAAATTTCTAACCCTATCTAACTACTCTTTATATTTGACATTGAATGTCTTATGCATCTCATCTAAATCAATCCTAATTTTAGTGCAAAATACACAAGAAATAGAATCAATAACTTTCTAAGATACAATTATGGACATCGATTTTCTAATTTTATATTTTTTTTCTCAAGTGTCTAATTAAGAGTATTAATCTCAATTGTAAGCTTAGGAGAATTTTAACATGATTCAGCCCTAGAATAAAAAAAAGCATTTTAGTCATTTATTTTATTTTAATTTTGATATCATCATAATGAGAGCAAGTATAATTAAAATTAAATTTAAGTAATTCATTAGTAGCACTATCCAATTTTAATTCAAGCAAAGCATAATTTAAGCATGATGAAGAAATAGTATATAAAGGAATCATGATCATTACTAGATTTTAGATATTCTAATTCATCTAGAGCATTCTTAAGGTGACTAACAACAAAGAAATGAGCAATTTTCATATTAGCCATTTGATCATGCAAACACAGGTAAGATTCACAATTATCATCAGAATTCATCGATTTGAGCATAACAATTGTTAGATTCAAGTTGTCAATCATAATATACTAATTCTTCATCATTTTAGCTTATTTTTTTAGTTTTTGTTCAGCAATATCAAGAGCATGTTTCATCTCTTTCGAGGAGGGGTATAACTCATCAGGATGACTGTAGAGTTCATCAGAGGAGGAGTCGACATCAGCACTGCCCTTGGCTATGAAGACATGCCGATTAAGTCATGGGTCTTCATGACACAGGAGTAATCCTCATTGTCCTCCATTCCTAAGTCTACATCGCTCATATAGATGTTCTAAGAGTGGCAATAACTCGATTGCCGAACTTGCAGTAGTTGGGTTTCTTGGCCTTCGTGTAATGAGCTTGAGGACACATTTGAAAGTCCTTCTCCTTACCATTCAGCTTGGGGTACTTAGCATGAATATGGTTTGGCTCACCGCACTCAAAGTAAGTGATAGGACCACACGTCCTCTTATTCCTCACTTTATTGTATGCTCTCGTGAATTGTGTAGATAGGAGGGCTAAGCCATCTTTAGAAAGCTTCTCTAGCTACTCATCGCTCAAAGAATGCAAAGCTGGTAATGAAAATCCAAAGAACTTGAAGAGCTACTCTGAGAATAGTTAACTACAAATGTCATTGATTATGTCTTAGAAAGACACGAGATAAAGTCAATCTCATATATCTTCAATCTTGATGGGTTTATCCATGGTAAGCTTATGCATGATAGTGTTGCCATTAACGAAAGTAATCTTTATTCCCCAAACTTTCATATCAAGTGCACCCAACATGTGGCGTGCATTCTCAGAATTAGAAAATATCACACCAACAGCACGAAGATTATGAAGAATCTTGTTGAAACTTTTTCACAACTCATCCAAGGATTCACTAGGCTTTTACACGATCTTTGAGTATTCTTTTTTTAGTTGGTTCTATCTCACTTCCTTAATCATGGTAGACCCATCATGGTAGTCAGCGAGGGTATTCCAGAACTCATGAGAAGACCTCAAGTGAGCAACTAACTCAAACTTAGATCGACTAATCACTTGAAGCAGAAAATTATGAACCTTACTATTTACATTTGCATTCGGTGTAACTTATTCATCGATTGACACAACATAATGATTCTTAACCTCAATCCAAATTGCATGCCCTTGGGCCTCGATATAGGATTACATATGAGCCTTCCAATAAAAGAATTTAACTCTATCAAAAACAGGTGGTTTGAATGAATACTTGTAACATGACTCTTAAAACCGATTAAAATCTAGAAGAAGAGCTAATGAGGCTCGTGATACCACTTGTACAACCAGGATGGCAACTGAGGGGTGAATTGTACCTTCAATTTCCTCCAAGTATTCACTGATCCTTCACTTTGATAGCTACAGAGCTATAAAGATTTATGATAGAAATCTAACACAAAAACTAGCAAAACAAGAATCCAAAAATTCAAGAAATTCAAAACCCCATCGGTCATACCTCTAGCAAAATCTGGTCATACCAGTAAATAATAAAATGGGTTGCACCTCTCCAGTGGAATCAGCTTGGAAACAATAAAGACAATATTATTTTAAAATTAAGAATTCATGTAACTTTTGATCTGTATATCCAAATAAACTTAAAACATGGTATACACCTTCTTTAAGATATCACAAACCGATTATAACTAACGATCGACAGAATCATTGTCAAAATTATGATATTTTTTATTTAAAAAAGGTTTCATGAAAACCAGACGTAAATAAAAATGGTGAATACAACTTGCTCGTGGGTGAATAATGGACAAAACAGTTTTAGATATATTTTCACATATCACATTAAGCTAGAGCACCCAAGGAATCAAGACAAAACTAATTGAATCAAGAAATCACTTGAAGATGTCAAACCAAGCAAAAACAAATCATACAACTTCAAGACTTGCCAAACCTGATGTCTAGATAGGTGGGAATTAATTTTCATGATATATATCACTCACTAACTCATCCTTGTTATCTAGCAAGATCAAGAAAGATAGAGAGAAGTGCAACTAAATTAAAAGCAAATCAACCAAAACAAGATAGATACATGAGAGATATAAAAAAGTTCATATACTACTACTTGAGGATGAAGGTTTGACAATCATTCCACATAGAGGATAAAAAGTACACCACGGCACCCATCTTTCTTAAACCCTAACCCTAAAACACTTAGCTTCAATGATTAAAATTACGATGGTTAAATCGTTAACTAGCAAGTCATTATCCCAATCCATTAAATAGACAAAGTAACTAGCTCCATCTAATTCTAATGGATGATATCAATTTAGCACAAATGAGAAAAACCCGTTAACCCCACACAACACGGATTTTACTCACACACTACATTTATGTGTGCTTTTCATACAAATAAGTTCGAATCTGCTAAGTTCTTAGTATTTGATCTAACTTGATCTTTTTAGCTTCTTCTTGACCTAAACCATTGTCCCAAGTGCCGCAGTTTTAATTGAAGATAGTTTTCAATATTTTAGTCAATTTACCAAAATACCTTTTTTTACCCAGTGTTCATCTTTCCTTGCAGGCAATTACCATGCTTGCCACGTGTAGGTGCACCACTAACTTACCACGTGTTGGTAAGTCTCTTTTATTCTGATTTCACCGAATCATCCCTCACTTAGACCGACCAAACTACTTGGTGTAACCTGTTGCTTAAACCTTCCTTCAATATTTTCCATCTTTCTTGTGTCATGCTTGAACTCAGCCATCTCACCCATATTCACCCAGTATTCTTGATCATTCTGGATCTCAACTCCTCTATGAGAGTAGCCTCGATCATCTCCATTGACTATGATTGACTTTAAGCTATCTGCACATCCAAAGATCAAGAAATCACTTTCGGACGTAAGTTATTCATAAGTTGACCCACGTTAGTCAAAATATGCATCATGTAATATTAATGCACTGACCAAACACAATTCAAAATAACCCAAAACTAAATTCCCAAAATCCAAGAATTTTCATCTTCTTTGGTCCTACTGCCCACCACAGGCCGGTACTACCACTCTTGTAATTGGACCTCTGTGGAAAATAGCAACCGGTAAGTAACCTGCGATACTACCAGTCAGCGGTTTGATTGCTATGGTCATATCACTCCAGCGGTATGACCGGCGCCATACTAGTGGTCTAACCGGTTTGTCTAAAAATTCTGAGATGATCCAAACAAAATATAATCTTTGCAAAATAAAATATCCACTCCATAAAACTTATAATGATTCATCACAATACCATCCTAGACCATCTCACATGGTCCTTCAAGCTCGCTATGGCTTTACTATCGGTTTTGTTTCTCCACTCACTGCATGAGCTTTTCATCGCTCCATTGTGTTGTGCCATCAGGTGGAAGGCTAGAAGAAAGAATTTATGGCACCCTGCAAGGCACATGTCTTCAAAAATAGGCCGCATAGGAAATGGCCTGCCAAGAGAGGAAGGAAAAAATGATTATATGCCACTGATCAAATTGGCACTCTATGATTTGCCACTTATCCTAGGGTAATTGTTTATTTGCTTCTAAGTTCGTCTATTTCTCTAGGATTTGCCACTATGGATGATTTTGCCCCCCTCCCCTCCTCCTTTCTCCAACTGCTCTCTTCCTCACTAACCAATCAAAGAGGCTCGCCGCCGCTTTGGCAATGGTGCCACCAGTAGACCTACCACCGGCGACCAATACTTCTAGGACAACATCAACAGCCTCCAGCCCTCCATGTATAGCACCTCGGACCGCGCACCATTGCCACCAACACCAACGCACCTACTACATGCTCTGCTGCATGGCCACCACCCCCAGTTCCCATGACCACCACGTCTCGATCATCCTCTGTCCGACAAAGCCTCTCCACCACAGCCAGCGGGCGCTTTGGCTCCCTCGCCCTACTGCCCTCCACCACGAGCCACGCAAGCGTCGGTTTGCGTCAGCCGCCTCCATGGCCACCTCTATCGCGCGCAGCACTGTCCATCATCGCCAGCATCTGGTTGGAGCGGAGTAGGAGGCGGCAGAGGTGAGCAAGTGGTGGCGTAGCCATGGTTGTGGGAGGAGATGAGGGGGAGTTGGGAGGAGGAAGAAAAGGTAGGGGCAAGATAGACAACTCATGCCCAAAAGTGGCAAATCCTGAAGAAATAGATGGGATCCAGAGCAAATAATCAATTAAGGAGGGAGGGGTGGCAAATCCTAGAATGACAAAATGAGTGACATA
This sequence comes from Melocanna baccifera, assembly GCA_036346265.1. NCBI lineage: Eukaryota > Viridiplantae > Streptophyta > Magnoliopsida > Poales > Poaceae > Melocanna > Melocanna baccifera. The sequence goes on from CM070677.1 coordinate 43,315,752, forward strand.
TATCTAATTTTCCCGAAGAGGAATTGGGAAGAGATCATATATCTCCTAGCAGTTGAGAAATTGAGGTATTTACTCTTCCTTTGGAGTTATGTGGGGTACTCTTAGTTGATACTTGATACTAGAGGGGGTATCCTTAATTTCCATCTAAGTGGAGGGTATATGATCAATAATTCCAAGAGGAATTGGGAAGAGATACGGTATCTAATAGCAGTGAGTTCGTAGGTATTTGGCGAGCTTTGGAGTTATGTGAAGTACTCTTAGTTGATACTGGGGTGGGTATCCTCTTAGTTGAATATTTGTGCTTTGCTATTCCGCGATGAATAAAAGAAATTATATTACTCTAACATGTCAGTCATTGTTGCGTCACAGTCTCGGTCCCGCCGCGAGCTGTGGCATTAAACCAAGCTCTGCAATAGTCTGCGTCTCACATACACCGCCAAGCTCCGTGCTGTTACATTTTCAGTATATGCTCGGTATAGTAGCATTTTTTTTCTTTTCCCCTGAGTTAACATGATCAAAGGACTCACCTTGAAACTTGAGTAAACACACTCAATGCCCTCCCTTCTGTATATTAAATCGATGCTGTCCCTTCTGCATATAAATCTAGATATAAGCCTCCAAGAAGCAGTACTAAGACGCTACAAAATATTCAGGGAAAAATTATGGGAACATAGAAATAGGAATTCGTGTCACACCAATGAAATGTTTGAGGAACCAAAAACGTCTTACTTTTTATGATACATTACTCCTTGATGGTTGAATGATTCAAAGTGTCGTCATGCAAAATTGTTAAGGCATCATAGAAATAACGTAAGATCAGGTTATAAGGGCGCGTAAGATTACCTACTAGAGTACAAAGCAAAAGGCCTTTCGTTGAAAGAGCTTGGCAATCATTCAGCCATTTTTCATATATTTTTTGTTCCAAACGCCACTAAATACAGGTGATATGACAACAATAGAACCTTCAATAATTTAATGGCAACATATCAAATGCACAAGAGCGTATTAATGAACAAATCCACAAACACATCCTGGAGAGTATCTCCAATGTCTGAGTCATCATCAGATATATCCTATATGGAGGAAAGAGAGTATGCAAAATACAGCTGACGCACCAGATGGAGGGGCTATCCTTATATATAGTATCCAGTTTTGATAATATGGATTCACTTGGAGGAAGTGGGTTATCCAGTTTTGCACTTAACTCCTGCGCAATCTCTTATTTTCGGCGGAACCACCTGTGCGCCTACCCAAACCGATCTCATGCCGGAGACAGAGACCAAATCGTGTTGTCCTCCCAATTCACCCCTTTCTTCCTCTCTCGTCGCAACAGCGACTCCAACCAGTGTGGCGCAGTGGGCGAGCTCTGCCGCGCGACCCACTGTGTAACGGCTCGGCCTGCGGGAGGCTGTGGCTCGATCTGACACGGGAAGGCACGTAGCAGCGGCAAGCTCCTGGGTGCAAGAGCGGGTCCGCTCCAAGCCTCCAACTTGTGAGGATCAATTTGGATTTGTGCTATCTGAAGTTGAGCTGTTAAGTGGTCTTCCTCTAAATAAACTTGTTAGGTGGTGAGAGATTGAGTTTTATTGAAGGATTTGGGGGGATTTTCATGCGACATAGCCTGCCTTCTCAAATCTCAAGTGTTCATTATTTCTTGATTCCTTCTTCTTTTTCTAATTTTATCTACATTTCTCTTGATCAATCTCAAACACGAATTGGTCTCGCCGAATCTCAAGGGTTTCCCATTTCTTGGTCCTTTTTATTGTGTTCTGCATTTGTGTCTCGCTCCTGGTCACGGCCGTCCTCGTCGAGGGTGGTCGCCGCCATCCTCATGGTCCTCGCCTAGCATCAGGCGGCACAGAGGGCCTAACGGCCCCAACCCTAGAGCGCTTGCGCTTCCTCTCTTGGCAGAGGGATGGTGCGCTTTTCTTCGAGCAGAACAGGACATGATGAGGGACCGCGGGGGTTTTCGTGAAAACCCATAAAAGTCATGCGGTTAACTGAAGAACAGGGTAAGTGGCTCGGGGTGCTCACCCGCCTTCATCTGGCGCGTCGCTGCGGATTGAACGCTCCATGTCTGTGCGTTCGTTCACCAGTATACTCTTGTGCACCTGATATGTCGCCTAATTTAATTGAACTTAATACACAAGTACGCAAGAAATGTCCTAATACAACTTTCTTAGTCAGCTCCAACGCAACCCGTAATTGAACACAAAGAGCTAATATAGGCTAAGTTATTGGTCATAATGGGTTGTCTGAATCTCAAATAGTCAATACAAGTTGATGCAATATCTTTAGCGGACACATGACTAGGGAAAATAGTTTCGTTTTGCAAAAAAATCGAAGGGCAGCGAGATGAACGAATAGAATGAAATTCATTCTTTCGTTCAAAAATTTGGACAAAATTTTCAAACATCATTTGAATTTTTGATAAAATTTAGATAAAATTTAGGGAAAATTCAAATGGGGACAAATTTAACCAAATTATTTTTCCTTCGAAGGGTAACAAAAACGATGAAATAAGCAAAATTTCACGGAAATTGTAAACCCTGCACATGACCCAAGTTTAGATTTAGAACTACACCACCATGTCCTTGTTCGGCCATAGACTATTGCCAACACTGTCACCATGACTGGTGACGTCATTCGCTCCCCATCGTGTTGCCCCTCTCCTTCATGGCTTTCATAGCCTCCTTTGCTTCCGTTGAGGTTGCTCACAATGCGGGGAGCAAAGGGAGAGTGTAGTGCGGTGCCTCGGTAGGGTTTGGGGTGGTCGTGCGGCCTCTCAATCCTGGCCAAATTTGGTGGGCTCAATGAAGTTGGTTACTCTACTAGTGTCGGACAACAACCGAAAAAGGGGTTAAGTGGCGGCAGTAGGTCGTTTGCTAGAGATAGAGGGAGCAGCGACCGATGTGTGGGGGACAACTGTGGGCCTAGGGCAGATGCGAGAGAGGAGAGGAAGGGCGTAGGGCCGTGAGGTGGGAGCACAAACCCTAGATTGCTTGTGGTGGTGGGGTGTGTGACCAGCGAATGTCGAGGCCGTGTGGGCCTAGTGCCTGTGTGACACGATGTGTACCTAGGGTGCCGCTAAGTATTCGCAAAATTCTTATATGGCGAGGAGTTTTTTTTGTAAGACACAATTAAGTGAATGAGGCAAATGCCATGTTCTTTTGATTTTGGCTTCTGTTACAGTACCTAACTTTCAAACGGAGTATTTTTTAAGACGAGGTCTACAAGTTAATTGTAGTATACGTTAAAAAACTACTATTTGTACTATCAAAAATCGTAAGCGGGTATCTCTCTTTCTGTAATATCTGTTACAAACAGCCAAAAAGTCATTAGTCACAGCTAAAAAGAATAGACTCAAAGTAGCCTCCGTATAAACGGTTTGAGCTAGATCCAACGGCTACAGTGGCCGAAGGCAGAGAAACAAGCACCACCAAATCGTTTTTCACCATAGAAAAGTTGTGCGTAATACCCACAAATTTACATAGGGGGTGATTGGAATAGCGATAGCTTTTGGCTTTTGGTTGAAAAAACATGTGTAAAAACATATGCTGAGTTAGTGGATAGTGTAGAACCGTTGAACCGTTGAAAAATCAAAAGGCTGATAACGAGTAGCCCCACCAATTTGCTTGCATCTATATGGGTAGCTGCACCTTTCACTACACCACCAGTGCGGAAGAAGCACTGGCAAGGTCCAGTCCTATCCGATGGCGCCCTGTGCGTACGGACATGAGGCCATATCACTCACCGTGCACGCGTGGATGAGGCCGAGGACGACACATCCGTATCTCCTCATATTCAGCTGTCCGTATGGGTCTGGCCGTCGCCCGACAAGACCCGCGCCGCTGGCACCGCCGCACGTCACGCGCCGTGATGTCGTATGACCACGAGCCTACGCTCAACGAGCCCGTCCGCATAGCTCCACTCCTCCCGCACCCACCCCCCTCATCCCCGCACCGTTAAAGCCACTCTGCAGTATTCTGGGCCGGGCGGCGCCTGCCGATCTGCCACGCGCCGTGCGGCCTTTAGCCTGCCCGCCTGCCTTCGGCCGTGGTCGTATAATCAAAAGCCGCCGCGGCACGGAGAAAATTCAGAGGGAGGGCGCGCGGCGCGGAGAGCGTTGTCCATCCGCGCCGTGGAGTACGAATCGAATCGCGTGGTTCGTAAGGCTACGGGGTTGTTTTTTTTTTTTGAGGTTTCTAGTTTATAATTGTAGTTTTTGAATTTTGATCTATTTGTAAGAGAGAGTATGTAGAAGATAGTTATATGTGATTTTAGCTGATAAAATTGAAGTCGGTATAGTTTATACTATAATTTATCAATAAACTATATCTTAAAATATATATATATTTAATAGTAAGTATGAGCCAAGAGAATTGGACGCGCACTGTTGCGCAAAGGACGGATGGGACGGTGAAACGATGTACGCCTGGGGCTGTGTGCGAAGCAGGGCCGGGAGGGTCCCGCGCGGGAGGCCGGGGCAGAGATGCCGTGTCGCGGTGATGGGAACAGGTCGGGCCGTGGCGCACGTGGTGGGAAATGTGGGCGACAAGGAGACGCGGCCGACGATTTTTGACCGGATCCGTGGCAAGCGCCGCGTCGGGCTCGGGCCAGTGACTTGGCTACATCGCGCGGAACGTAACCCGCCTCTCGTCTTCGCCCAATAGCGCATGGAGATTCGCGTTTTCTCCCGTGGCCAGGTTAGAAAAACCTTTAAACTAACGTCATCGCTTGCGGAACCGCATCTATGTTACGAGCTGCCGTGCTCCAATGCACTTGTAAGTCTTGGTTTCTATTTTTTACAACAACTATTATTTTTTTCTAAGTAACGAAATTTAAAAAATAAAAATAAATATTATATCATCACAGACAATACAAAAGAATAAAATAAATAAAATAAAATAAAAGCCCAAAAATGGCTAGAAAAGACGAAATTAAGAGTCAGAAGTTATAAGTTGAAACCATTTGGAGCAGAACCTGGTCTGGTATGTTAACCAACCGTAATGATTCATGACTTTATACGATTCGTACATATCGAAATTAGTTTTAATGCCCCACTCCTAGTGGCTTCGCCTTCTAGCTTTCGGTTTCTAGAAGTCTGAAGTCAGAATAAACGCATCGGCTTTTTAATTTTGGTTTTTTTCACTTTTTTCTTTATTCATTTGCATTGTCCATGGAAATATAGCAGTGTTTTCATTTTTCCCTTATCTTTCTTTATTTCCTTTAATTAAATAACTCAAAAAAATTAACATCCACTAAAATATAATTTCAACCAAAAACCAACAGTCAGAAGCCACGTCCCATTAGAGTAGGGGCCTTAATATAGATCCCATTTTCCTCATGCGATGACAGCACATATAATGATCTTCTTCTCTGTCGGATCACACAAAACAATTAGCTAGTTACGTTTTTATTTAGAGTCCGTTTGGTTGAGCTAAAATTTAGTGATTTATGATTAAAATTATACTATAGCTGGTTGAAATTACATTGTAGCTTACGGTGACTTATTTGACGTAATTAATTTTAAAAAATCTAAAAATAGAAGAAGAAAAACATGTTAGATCATCACGTATAATACAAACAAATACAGAAAAAAAAGAACTGGTAAAAAAGCTCAAAAATACTAAAAAGCTAGAAAAAGACGAAAATTATGAATAGTAAAAAATAAAACAGAAGTTAGAAATCTAAGTCCAAATAAGCGGGGTCTTAAACCAGCCAAGTATGCGTTTAATTTTTATTGTTAAAGTATGCTTCCAATGCAACTTCTATTGGGCCTGTTTTTTTTTTTGTTGCTGTTTATGATTTTTGACTAAAATTTTTGAATTTTAGCTATTTGTAACAGAGATTACAGAGAGAGATACTCGTTTACGATTTTAGATGGTACAGATATTGGGTTTTAATGTGTACTATAATTAACTTGTAGACTTCATCTTAAAAAAATACTTCGTTTGAAAGTTAGGTATTATAACAAAAATCAAAAATTATTTTGAGAAGTTGAAAAAAATAGACTCATTTTTTTTTGCATGGTTCCCTTCCCAGCTTAGGTGTATCAATCTACATAGATCACATCATCGTAGGATGCTTTTCTTGTTGTATTAACTCCTTTCAAGAATAAATCTCGACCTTATGATTGGATTATGTCATTTAGGTTTTTTTCTTTCTTTTTAGCTTATAGTTTATAGCTTCACCTGAATAAACAAATAGGAAGGCTTCTCTGTCACATTTTCGAAGTGGATTATTGGTTTATCAGTATTTAATCTGTTCGCATAAGCACTCGTTAGGACAAAAAATCATCAATCGTAACAAAAAAATAGAAGAAGAACACAACATTAATACACAAGTCACGTTACCTTTTCTTATTGACATGGATTTCGTCTTCTCGTTTCGTGCTTATTGCTCTGAGAATTTCTAGAATGTTTCTCCTTGCTCACAAGAAATGGTGTTTGCAATCTAACCAATTATTTGGTTTAGAAAATCCAACCAATTATGTTTCAGTACATGTTAAGAGAAGAAATACCCAAGTTCATTCGGAATTCGACGATAGGTCCATCCTTTCCGAAAGAGCATAAAGGCATCCATTCTTTTGTTAAATCGTGGTTTTGTATAATCAATGGGTTTTTCGAGAGGGGAGGGAGTTAGACGTCAGTGGTCTATTGTATAGGGATTGGGGGCAAAGTATGATCATGCAAACGGACCACGCTAATTTGACCACACCATACTAATACCCTGTAAACACTCAACATACATCACAGATTCATATTACAACCAAATGTTCTGTTACAACGATGTTACTGCAACTGAAGCACGCCGACAAGCACGGAGATACTGTTGGAGCGGCTCGTTAAACGCTGGTCATAGAGCCTGTTTTTGCGGCTGCGGCTAATGGCTTTTGGCTGTGGCTGATTGCTTTTTGGCTGTTTGCGATAGAGATTGCGGAAAGAGAGATACTCGCTTGCGATTTTTGATGATACAGATATTAGTATTTTAACGTGTACTACAATTAACTTGTAGACCCTATCTTAAAAAAATACTCCGTTTAAAAGTTAGTTACTGTAGTAAAAGTCAAAAGCCGCTTCTAGAATCCGCAAAGAACAGGCCCATAGTCCGAGCATTGCTTCTAGACAGAAGATATATTAATTATAAAAAATACAAAAAAAAGAATAGATTAAATATAAGATATAAAGTACACCTCTTCCTTTTCTTTATTAGTTTTCCTCTAAAATTTATAAGTTACAACCATTATGACCTCTTATTTATAGACTAAGTGGTAAGGTGTCTATTATGAGCCATACTTGCAGGCTCAGATCTAGATTTTTCAACACTTCCCTTTGAACACTCATCCAACACGTTCATGCTTCATCAAAACTCCATAAAAAACCAGTGAAAAAATTTAGATAAAAAGTACATGTTATATGTTATCTTGCGTTGCACAAATTGCCTCATTAAAAATCTTAACCGAGAAACTTCTAGAAAACTCGTCAATGAAAAAAGTATACTCTACCCAATTTTAATTTACAGGATTTATTCTTTGGATACTCAATTTTCGTAATCAAATTTTAATAGTGAGTTTGAGAATAATTTTCTCCTAAGTTCTGGACTTTACTAAATCTCATCATGCCAATTTCAAGTATACACCTTTCAAAGTTAAATATTGAAAATGACTTAGTGAATAAATCTACAAGATTTTCATGTGATTTAGTATATAGTATCTTAATTCCATCCATCTTCTGTTACTCATGCGCATAAAAGAACTTGGAGTTGATATGCTTTGTAAGATAACTCTTCACGTAATCTGTCTGCACTTGTGTAACACAAGTTACATTATCTTTAAATATAATTGTGGAAGCTTGCATTATATTCAATCCACATTACTGCTAAATGTGGTAAATCATTCATTGAAGCTAAACACATTCTTGTAAAGCTTCGTACAATACTATAATTTCTGAGTGATTCATCAAAATAGATATAAAACTTTACTTAAATGATTTTCACGAAATTACGGTTCCAACACATAGGAACATATAACCTATTCACAAAGGAACACAGCCTATTTGTGACATAATTATATGTGGATCTGACAGGTACTCTACATCTGCATAGTCAGTCATATTTAGGTCTTAGTTCTTTTCTGTAGAACAACCCAGGATCTTTGCTTCCTTAGAGGTATCGGAAGATATTCTTTATCCCTGCCAATGTCTTTTGGTAAGTTCTGCACTATACCCAGCTAATGTGTTTATAGCAAATGCAATGTCCGGTCCAGTGCAGTTGCTAAATACATAAGCACTCATATTGCACTAAAGTATGGGAACTCCGGTCCTATGACTTTCTCCCCTCTTCTCTAAGTTGTTACGGACCTTGTCTTGCTGTAAAGATCTTCCGATTATCGAATCATTTGATGGGTAGACCTTTTCGAAGCCGAACCTTCTTAACATCTTTTGAGTGTAAACGGACGATATACTAATATCCCTTCATGGACATGCTCAAGCTATAAGCCTAGGCAATATTTGGTTTTACCTAAATCTTTCAATTCGAACTTTGACTCCAAGTAAGAGCTCGCTTACTTTATATCTTCCAGGGTTCTGATGATATTCAGATCATCCACATATACTGGGATTATACAGAATCCATTCTTGAATCGTCGTATAAATACACAAGGATAATCCTCATTATTCGTATAGCTTTTCTTACATAGAAAGTCACTTAAGAGATTCTACCACATTCCACCTAATTGCTTAAATCTGTACAGTAATTTACTAAGTTTCACACCATACAGGTTTCTATTTGATCTGTCTTAATTCGAAATAGGGATACCTTCGAGTACCTTCATGTAAATGTCTAAATTCTAGTTTTCATAAAGGTATGTAGATACCAAATCCATCAATTTAATTTCTAAATTCAAGTTCACCGACATCGAGATCAAATATCTAAATGTAATGCCACTCTTGACCAGGGAATAAGTTTTTTCAATAATTAACTCCTAGACATTAAGTGAAATATTGTGCAACGGGTCTTGTTTTATATCTTATAATTTATTTTTTTTTCATTTCTCTTTCGAACAAATACCTACTTATACCCTACGAGATGCACATGGGGAGTCGTGCGGCTTACAAGACAAAAACACCCCTATTTTATTCAGAGATAATAATTTAGTTTTGATTGCCTTTTATCGATCCTCCTAATCTGATCTTTTCTTGCATTCAGCGAGTGATGGAGGCTCTGGATTAAGATCAATGATTGTGATAATTTTTTTTGCAAAATAAATATCAGCATTGTTTGTTGTCCTATTCATGGATTCTCCCGTGTGCATATAGTTTATTCATTTCTCACACTTCTCACATGTCTTCTCAGGGGTGAAATACTCTTTCTGGGGAATCATGGCGGCGGCGGCGGCTGCAATATCAATGGGGCTGCTGCTGCAGGAGTGGAGTCAACCTCTATTGGTGCCGGCAGCTACTCAGAATTCTACCCCTCTGTGAAGGCAAAGTAGGTTTCATGCTACCTTTGCCACCCTTCTTTTTGGCCTCGAAGGCATCGACGACGTGATGTTGCTCTTTACAGATCCGCGACCAGTACCCCCTACTTGTCACACTTGTAACATGTTTGATCTTGTTGACCATAGAGCTTGTCGTCGCACTTTGATTTATTACTCTTATTTATCTGTGGAATATTTAACTTGCCTTTCTGGATTACGACTTTACCTTTTCTTTTTCTTTTCTTCATTATTGGCTTTCGCATCTTATAGCTCGCAGCATTAGCCTCAGGCCAGCGGAACTCTCAGGTGGCTATGTGATAAAGTTCTTGTGGAGAACTTCATCCTAAGTCTTTGCAATCTGCATAATATTAATCAATTCAGCATACCCTTTTGTAATTGTCTTGATGATAGTTGCGCACAAACTGCACTGCACTAGGTTGAAGATTGGTACAAATTCTTTGCAAAGCAGAGTTATACTCCCCAACGTCTTGAAGTTAGTAAATCTCGGTCGGATCCATTCCTGCTCGACCTGAGAAAGAATGGTGTACTTTAGCTTATCAAATTGTTTTTTTAGTGTAGTCTATAAGGCTAACACGTTCTTCTCTGCCATATAATTATTCTTTAGAGTGAGACAGAGATGTGCCTGAGGAAGTGAAGTGTCTGATTATTTTTCTCAGGGGTGAATTTGGCATCTTTTGATGCAACAATCCCAATAGCAGTGCAGAGCTTCTTAGGTCCAAGTAAAGTCTCGACATCGGAAGTCCATGTCAAGGAATTTTGGCCATGCTTGGCCAGCTCCTCAAAATTTCGGTTCATGATGCCTGTCATCTACATGTGCATAATGGGAATATATAAATTTGCTATAGGTCAATATGCATGAAATAAGTTGGATAATGGTACAAAAAGGTTTTTGTAATGTTCCAGAATTTTCTGTGCATTTCCATAATTTTACTGCTAATTAAGTTAAAACAAAAAAGCGTAGAAAATAATAACAATAATGATAATCATGCTTCAGATGCTAAGAACCATTCAAAATTTGAATTTTTGAGGTTTTTTATGCTGGAAAATGAATTTTTAGTAAATTTTGTAATTTGCGAGAGTTGATCTGCTAATTTTCAGATTTGAGAAAATTTTCACATAATTTGCCAATTTTTCGGGGCCTTTGTGCAAATTTCGAGCGTTGGCACCCCATTTCCCTTTTTTTCTTCTATTCTTCCTCTTCTGCTCAGGCCTCTTTCTTTTTTCTCCCCCCGGCCCATTCTGGCACATGCCAACCGGATCAAAAAGCGCGGGGGGAGAGGGGTAGGGAAATCTGCTGTAGGATCAAGGATACCGACTAGAGGGGGGTGAATAGAAGGTTTTAAAATTTTCTTATCTACTTAACTAATTCTTTCTAATTTTAATAGCAATAACGTAGTGCAATTAATTCTACACAAGTCTAGTCAAGTAAATAACAATCCTAGCTCTAGAACAAGCAAGTGATCACAATAAAGTAAATAAACAAAAGCTAGAAGGAAGTAAAAAAGGAATTGCACACAATCGATGTTTTTACTGTGGTGATCAAAAACCTGCCGGTTTCCCTTAGTCCATGTTGAGGTTAGCTTGAACGAATCGGACCGGCTCCACGAAGTAAGCCGAAGCACCTCGATCACTAGTGGTAGCTCTCCCCCGCTTCGGGTAGATGAGCTCCAACCTTCACATGAATATTGGGTCTTCTCATAATCTCCTTTGATAAGATCACCAATCAACCATCTCCCAATCGTCCAGATGTCGGCAAACACCAAGAGTAATAAACTTGGGCTTCACTTGATTTGAAAACTAGTGCCAAGGATCAACTAGTGAATGCAATGCACTAAATTTGCCCAACCACCTCAAATTAAATGCTCAAGATAGAACAATGGGTGGAATGAATGCTCTATGCTCAAGAAATGTTGAATGGGTCATGCACACCCGTCCTTGAACAGTAGCACAGGTATTATACTCTCCACTAACCAAAACTAGCCGTTTGGAACAAATTCCAAAAAAAATTAGGGCGAGCGGTATTACCGCCGTTATGGGGCCGGTACTACCGCTCGACCTTTGATGCAACAGAACGGCTATGTCGGAGCCTCTACGGTGACCGTTGAAATGACGGCGTGGTACTACCGCCATTGTAACTTCTGGTTCTACCGCTCTGAGGTAGTTCCGCAAAGTCGGCGCGGTACTACCACTTGAGCCGAAATCCCAAAAGTCCAAATTTGGCGCTCACTGGAAAAAAGGCTCCGCTCTGTCTTCGGAGCTTTCGGTTTGCAGAAGTACCGCTCAAGACAGCGGAACTACCGCACCTTGCAGTAGTTCCGACATTGAAATTGCCGGTACTTTCGTTCTGCAAACTCTCAGATTTTATCCGAAGGGAGCTCTCTGGAAAAAGGCTCCGCTCGGGATTCGGTGCTTCCGGTCGTCGGTAGTACCGATTCTGGGCACGGAACTACCTCTCTCCGGTAGTTCCAACGTTGAAAACTACGGTACTACCGTTCTTCCAAACAGAGTACAGTTTTGATTTTAAATCTGATTTTTGATGAATGCATGCTTCTAATTTAATCCAAATGGCACATAAAATTTGCTATTAAGCTACTTGCTATAATCCCTCTTTATGGCGATGACTACGGTACTACTTGCTATCAGAATAGCGATGACTTTTGATTTTTACTGAAAAAACATAATATACACTATAGTATTTTAATCTTAAAAGTCGAAAGCTGATGACGGCAAAAACCGAATTGAGCAGGGCATAAATAGTAGGACACCATGAATCAAGCTTGCGGTGCACGGAGCCAGTAGAAAACAAACGAGCACACCTTCGGCATGGCTGGCACGGCGGCGTGCGTGACGCGATGGGAGCCGCGTCCACGCTTTTTCGGTTGCTGTTGGTCTGGGTGGGTTGGGTGGGCGACGTGGGCTCTCCGATCAGCGCCGTGCTTTCCGCCTCTCGGCCATGTCGCTGCCTGGTGGACCCATCGCCCTCCGCCGCGGTCACGTTCCGCAAAGGGCGCCGACTCCTAGCAGCGGCGCCGAAGGATTCTATGTGCCGCTTAATAGCTCAGGAATTGTTGTGTTGGGAACCTGTTGTGTGTTGGAGCGATCCGGTCCGTCGGGTTTGGTAGCGTTGCCGTGTTGGTTTGATTGAACGGCTCAAAAGTCGTCTCATTCTGGTCCTTCGTGTCAAGAGCTCTGCGATTTGTGGTGCTGTATGTGTTGAGTGTGAAGCATGGGATTGAAACGGTACGCACTCATCGTCAATCTTGGGACAGTGGGTCGCCACTGTAGAGGATCTGCCGTGTATTCGCAAGCAGCGACAACACGTAGCCATATACTGAGATCTTCTGTGGTGGCATGCATGTACATGTTTTGTGTTTTGTTTGAGTAACCATAGCGCCCATAAGTACATAAATAAAAATGTGTTTGTAAAATGGAAACATTAGTATGCACTCACTCTTATAGTCTATTCATCGTACATTTAAAATAAAAAAGTCATAAAAAATCTGAAATCTTTTGTATGTACTTCATCGTTTACTCAAATTCAAATTCAATATATGTTAATATTACCAAAAAAGAGAAAATTCTGACAAATTTGAATATAGAATAAATTTAAACTATAAATTTTATACATAGATGGAGTAAATCATGAAATATATTCAGACTATTTTAGAATTTTTGGTGACTTTGTTAGTTTAAATACACGGTAAGCATATCGTAAAGGTAAGTGCATACTATATGTTCCCTTGCAAAATATATACTTACATATATACTCTTTCTGGCCATAAATATAGATCATCATAGAAACCGTGTGCTCAAGATTTTAAAACTTCAACCATTAGTATATATTGAAATATATAAGTTGACTCCATGAAAATGGCATTTGCTTTGTCTCACAAAATACTTTCATAACATATATTTTTGCTAGTATATCTATGATACAAAACTATAATCAAACATAAATTAATGGCGTTGGAGACCAAGAAGAAGAGTATTAATGACTTACATTTGCGAAGAGTAGTAATTTTTATCATAGAAAGAAGAAGATGCGTTTAAAGATTGTTTTGCACAAACATCTTATAGTGACACAGAGTAATAAGATACACAAATATTAGAAAATATATAATGAGTGTATCTTCATCGGAGTGTATAGTACATTCCATTTAACAAAACACATGGAATTCCCAGCTACCAAGTAAGTAGTGTGCTACTATATAATCCTATTCTTAAGTTATTGACAACTTTATGGCAGGGAAATAAAATCTTTGTTTGAGTAACATTACAGTGCATGAGTATAGTAGAAATTAGGCTCTGCTTAACTTAGCTTTTTATTATGAATATTTTATTATAGCTATTTTATTTTGCATTATAGTTACGATTAGCTTTTTAACGTAATTAAATTTAAAAAAAATAAAATAGAAAAAATATGTTAGCCTATCACAGACAATGCAAAGGAATACTGAAAAAACAAAATTTAGAAATAGTAAACTAAAAATTAAAAGGTAGAAGTTAAAATCAAAGCAAACAAGGCCGGGTATCATGGAACATTTGAAAGTACCCAACAGAAGGGCCACAAAATCCTCCGGAACAAGGGATCAAATGCCGCCTCCATGAAGCGTGTCGGTAGCACCGTGGCAGCCACCAGCTCACCAGTAAATTCTCTCTCACCCTACCCCTCTCTGATCCCATCGGCCTTGACAAATTCTCGCAGAAGCAGCGGAAAGGGATTGGGGGTACTGGAGCCCACCACCACTTTACTAACCCGTACGTTTTATCCAGTAAGGGCATCTCCAATGGTCTGAGTCAGTTGACTATTTGCATGTACACATCAGCATGAATCCTATGTGGAGGAAAGAGAGTATGCAAAAAAATCGAATTGCTTCTTCCCAAGACTAGGCTATAACAGAAAACGAGACAGTCTCTATAAATGACTGTGTGTGCATGTAAGCATCAAATAGCTATCCTTATAGACAGTCCTTTGTATGCTAGCTATTTGGTTAATGATATGGAAGTCTCCTAGTTAGTTATTAGTTAGGACTATTGGAGATGCCCTAAGCAGCGGCTGCCGAACGAAGAGATTTCTCTGTAAACGCCATTAATTTATGGAGCGGCGCCAAACGTGGCGTAGCGGCCGGACTCACGAGGCCCCCTGTAGTCCTCACCTACAATGACGCACGCCCACGTCCACCGCAACTGCCTGTCCTGACAAGTAGCATCTCTATGGGCATATTTGTGTGAGCTTCGGTCTGGTTTCATCCCTCTCGTTCGGTGGACAGTGGTGCCGTGGACGGTAGGGTAAAACTAGTACACGTATATCCCAGTTCTATGCCATTAGAAATCTATATATAACACAAACTTGATTTAAACTTTTTGTTTCATGTTGCATATATGAAACAGATATGCAAAACGTAAAGGAGAATCTTTAAAAACACTGTTCCTGTGCCAAGTGACACACGCTACCCCTGTCCCTGTGGCCTGATGAAACCGAGCACATGATAGGCCACACCACGCATGGGCGCACGAGAACGAGCCTTTTTCCTGTCCGCGCTGCTCCGCCACGCCATCCGCCGCTACTCCGCCCCAACTGGTACGAGCATTTGCATGAGATGGGTCCCCACCGGGGACCGGGCCCACCTGTCATCAACGCCCATCGGTGCCCCCTCCGTGCACGCACGTCTGTCAATGCCCCCACTCTCCACCGCCTCACCCGTCGGTCTACGTCCCCATTACGTTCACCACTGCTTTTCTCCGCCCGCCCCATTCGAAATCCCGATCGTGCCCTTTGGCAGTCACGTGAGTATATAAACTAAAGTAAATGTATCTCCCTGTATGTCATATACACCACGTCGTATACTAGGTTAGTTTTTTATCAATACACTTTTACATTGTATGCAATTAATAAGCTGATGTGCCAGCGACATTTTAAGATAAAGTTAAGCTCAACAAAATAACACTAGGACCGAGCCATGACACTCGATGCAGAGCACGATGTACCAAGGCCGTGTGCCCTTAGCAGAGTTCGGTGAGCGAGGGGGAAAGCGGCAACCTTCCGAAGGCGGGGGCGGGTGGTGGGCCCACCGCGAGGAGAAGCTGCCGCCGCGCGAATCACTGCCTCCTGATGCCCGCCCTCCCGCGTGTTTGGCCCACACCTGTCGGCCGAGACCACGCCGCTCCTCGCGCGCGCCCACCCAAACGCGCGGCTCCCGCGCCAACCAGTGGGAATCGGGCACACCCGTGCACCTACGAGAACCCCGGACCAGTCCACAGGGCGAGCCGCGCACTCAAAATCACCGGCCGGCAGCCGCGCACACGCGTCCTAAAGACGTCGCCCACACGCACACGTTATCATTCTCAAGGTCACAAGTCGAGCAACGCAGTCGCGATCCCATCGTACCGAAAAGGTCGACGGTGCGAAAGACCCAGCCACCCCACCGCTCGAGCCTCGAGACCGTCCTACGTCCGCACTTGTCTCCTCCTACGCCCATCGAACACCATTATTTGCATTTCCTTTTCTTAGATTTATAGGCTGTCAGTGTGTGAAGGATATGAAAATAATCCCTGGCCGCAATTTGACCGCTGCGAGAACAATAATTACGTAAATCTAAAGAGACCCATGCAGAGCGAGTTACCAAGCCATTAATTGTCATGTCGCAGAGATGGCAACAAAATATTGACGACTGCGAACGTAGCGGCGCCCATAAATGAAAAACTTACGTTTCAGTCCACCTTTTTGAACGAAAGATGAAATATGGAAACGTAGCGGAGCCCAAACATCTCACCTTTTTGAACGAAAGGTGAAATATGGAAACGTCGAGCCCTGTAGACAGATTTTTTTTTTGAGATTTTCTGAACAGCTCCTCATACTTATCGAAGGAAATACATATATTCGATGGTTTCAGTCCATACCGACGCCAGTTTGATCTGTTTAGACGAACAGATCCCAGATCGATTCGTCCTAGGCGGAACAACTATTTACACAAGGCTCCTCCGTCTCCCACAGACTACTAGACGAAAATACAAGAGGACCAAAACATAAAAAGAAAAGAAGTACTCCTGAGGGGAAAAAAAGAGAAACTACGAAGTCATCAGCTAAACTCCTGCTGTGCCTAGTTCTCCGCCGGCGGCGGCCGGTTCAGATCCAGATCGAACACGGCCGCCTTCTTCTCTGTAACCGTGGTTGGCGAGGGCGCCAGATCAACCACCGACGAGGAGTCGGAGTCGCTCTGCGCCACGGTAGCCACGGTGACCGGTGGCGCCAGCTTCATCATGCGATAGCCAGCCGCCGCAGCGGCAGCAGCCGCTGCCTGCTCGTAGAAAAAGTACGGGTGCGGAGCTGGGCGTGCGACTGGGTAGCCCTTGAAGGGAAAGCGCACACCGCCGCCGGCCGCCGCACGGTGGAAGAGGTCGAGGTCGAGGGCAGGCGGCAGCGGCATAGCCTGCATAGGAGCCTGGGCGACGACGCCGCCGCCGCTGGCACCCCCGCTCGACTCCACGGTGCTGTTGCTGCTCGGGCTGCCGCCGCCGCCAACGACGGGGGACTGCGAAGGGAACGGGAAGTTGGTCTTGGCCTTGGCGCCGCGGAAATCGCGCGCGGCTGCGTCGTAGGCGCGCGCGGCCTCCTCTGCCGTGTCGTACGTGCCGAGCCACACCCGGCTCTTCTTTGCCGGGTCACGGATCTCCGCGGCGTAACGTCCCCACGGGCGCTTGCGGACACCCCTGTAGTGCGGTCCACCGGCTCCGCCTCCGACTCCTCCGCCAACGCCAAGACCAAGTCCGGTGGCCGGCGGTCCCGGCACCTTCTCTGCCGCTCTAGGCGTCATGGGTGCAGCTACAAGCGGGCGTGTGCGTGGGCGTATGTTCTGGTTAAGCGGGTGTTTTGGGAGGTACGGGTGGGTGTGTGGCGTCTAGGATGAGGTGTGGGGGAGGGGGCGGCATTTATAGATGGATGGGGAGGAGGGGGGGGGGTTAAAAAGGGCAGTAAGTAGGGGAGAAGGCAAGCGAGTGGTGGAGCGGCGAGAGGGAATAAAACTCGGCGCAGTCAGCGAGCGGTTTGACTGTCCTCTCCTCGCCGCCGGCCCTCGTCTTTAGCGAGGCGGCTTTAAAATTAGGCGGGCGCTTTTCCGTTTCGGCCCCCGGCAGGGTCGCAACTTACGCAACGTATGGCAGGTGTTAATGGGGAGTTTTGCTTCGGAGCCCCCGTACTTTTCGTTGCCTGGCGTTAAAGTTGCTGGTCTTCTTGCCTCATTTTTGGTGTTGCTTGTTTGGGTTTCAGCCATTGATTTCTAGTTTTTTATTTTGTTTATTCTAGTTTATTCTGTATTTTTTATATTATTTATGATGAGTTAATCTATTTTTTTATTATTTAATTATATCAAATAAATCACTAGCAACTACAATATAAAATAAGTTAATTACAGAGTTAAACAGTGAAAAAAATGCCAAAATGAGCAACACCAAAACCCTTGTTTTTCTATGCAAATTACTTTTTGACGTGCTACCGGGCACTCGACGTTGAAATAGTTAGAACATATAACAACATTAATGCTTAAATGCCTCTTGGGATAATAATATACTACTCCCTTTATCCCACAGTATAAGTCCCCATTCTTAAAAAGTATTATCTCACAATATAAATTTATTATGGAGAACAACCATATATTCATAGTTTAATGCTGATTCTAACAAACTAAGTGTAAGTGAGAACGTATGAAATTAGAAAAAGTGATACACCATACGAAAATAAAAAAATTGATGTATTCTAAAAATTAGAAGCATAAATCCGTTTGGAGTGGATCCTCAAACTCCACAAACTTCTTGTTGTGATGTGTAAAGTCCGGTCTCTGTAAGTTAGTATCAATTTTCTCTTGTCAAAATTTTGTTTAAACCAGATCCTAGCTATTTGACACTTGATCTTGAGAAGTCGTTTAGTGACTTCGTCGAGCAAAAACACCGGGTGCCAACAGGCTTGTCCAAACTTTTTGTGCACAACCGAAGTAAAATTTTGGAAATTGAGGAATTAATGTCCTACTTCAACCAACTTCAGCTTATGAGTTTTGGTTTAAATTAGAAGCCATATGAAATGGATCAGCTTCTTAATTTTGATTTTTTTTCCTTTCGTTCTTTTGTATTGTTCGTAAAAATATAATGATACTTTTTATATCTTTTTATTTTTAATTGAATAATTCAAAAAAACTAATAACAGTTATTTATAATTTTAGTGAAAAACTAGTAGATATAGTTAGAAACTGAAAGTTTAAGCCGATTAGAGCAGGTCTAAAGATCTGCTACTCTTTACACAGTGGTACATCCTCAAATACACCGCTTTACCGTGGTAAATTCTTAATGATTCCTTAAGAAATCGATGCAGTATCCTTGTAACGCAAATCATCTCAAAATTTAATTTTGGACCGGGAAAGCTTTGCAGGGTGATAAGTCGGAAAGACTCGAAACGCGTGGCCAACCAAGAGCTTCCGCAGGCCTTAAAGCCTCCAAACGCGAGCGCCAGAATGCAAAGATCCTCGTATATAGTCATATATCCCGGCCAAAAGCGAAGGGGGAGGAAGGAGGACGCAAAGCCGCCGCTCCATGGCCCCACCTGGAGCGGGGAGCGGCACGTAGTGCGAGCACGTCGCGGGAAGGGCGGGCCCCGCTGCGAGGAAGACGACGCGTCACGGTTCGTGCGTCCTGAGCTGGGGTCAGGCGCGGGGGGGGGGCAGCATCGGCATCGGCATCGGCATCGGCATCGCGCACGCAGCAGGCGGCCTGGGCGTAAAGGCACGTGGGCCGCGGCGGCCACCACCTCCACGCTGTCGTCCTATCCAACGCACGCCGCCTGCACTAACGGATCGTCAACTTAGCCAACCGCGCGGGGTTGTGTGGGGAAATTTGGTGCCGCAAGATACGCTGCTCGCAGACGGACCCGCTCGCCGCTCGCTTTAGATTTGGAATATGTAGCTATTTCTTTGGTGAAAAGCGTGTGTTGCTTTACATAACAAGAGTGGACCGAATTTGTTGTTTCCTTTTGGCGAGATGAACGCATACACCGGGATACGAGTAATCGTCAGCAAATAGTAGCATGACATGCCGATTGACTAAAAATTTTGGATCTCAGCAAAATTTCTGGTGACCAGATTTACTTTAAAGATTCGTCAACTGGCCTGCTTTCTTCTTCTATCAATTACGATTTTTTTTTTGGTTGTCGCTACCTCTAGAGGAGCGGCACGGCAGGAAGTGGCGGGACCGAGAGGCCTCACAAGTAGCCAACGCAACAATAGTTGGGTTAAGGGTTATACGGTAAGGATGTGGAAGAGAGCAAATACATAAAATCTAGATCCAACTACCCTAATTCTAAATGGTTTGTTCAGACAAATCAATCGAGTGCAATATAATCGATCCATTAAAAGAAGAAATAACAAGTTTCCATTATCCTCTTGCCAATTTGACTGGAAGAGTTTTGAAAGAGCTGTGCTTAATGCGTCGGATATGTGGTAAAATTCGTGAGCTTCCTGAGCTTGTTTCATATCGAATAACAATATGAAAAAACGAAACAAACGCCGGAAGTAGAGCATATACGTGTATTCTATTTGTATTGGTTTCTGTTTCTATTAAAGGTGGATACTTTTTACCGAAACCGAAAAACCAAACCAAATAAGCTGAATATTGTGATCTTTTTGGTTTTTATTTTGCTGCTATTCGGTGTTTGCTATGGGTTATCGACTACTGAAAACCAAATATGCCATATACCGAACACCCACCCCTCCAGGCCCAACAAGAGTATGGCCTTGCCAGGGCCAACTGGCGCCGAGGTCAGGCCACTCCTTATTTCCTCGCACGCCCCGTCACCTGTGAGGTGAGACCATGAGAGACCCTGCACTCTAGTCCACCCCTAACCCTAGGAAAGCAAGGGCGCAGGCACCACATCACGTCTCGTCAACGCCGCCCCTGGCCCGTCCCAGAAGAGTTTTGAAAGAACTCTGCTAAGGCCCCGCTCGTTTCAGCTTTTTTTCAGTTTCAGCTTCTAGTTTTAGCTTTTTTTACTATTCAGTAATTCGTCTTTTTTTGAAATTTTTTAGATTTTTAAAGCTTTTTTACATTTTTCTTTTTTTCTCGTGTTCCTTTGCATTGTCCGTGATGGGCTAACAAATTTTTTCTATTTTTACATTTTTTTAATTTAATTATGCTGAAAAAACCAAATCAGCTACAGTAAAAAAATCAGTTACAGTGAAATTTCAACCAAAAGTCAGAAGCCATCGCTAAAATGATCACCCCCTTAATGTGTCGGATACGTGGTAAAATTCGTGAACTTGTTTCATATGGAATAACAATATGAAAAACCAAAACAAACGTTGGAAGTAGAGCAAATATGTGCATTTTATTTATATTGGTTTCTGTTTCTATTAGGAGTGGATACCTTTTTTTTTACCGAAACAGAAAAACCGAACCAAATAAGCCAAATATTGCGGATTTTTTTGGTTTTTGATTTGCTATTCGGTTTTTATTTTTCTACTATTCGGTGTTTGGTGTGGTTTATCCACTCCTGAAAACCGAATACGCCATATACCGAACACCCACCCCTCCAAGCCCAACTAGCGCCGAGGCCAGGCCACTCCTCATTTCCTTGCACACCCGTTGTCCGTGAGGTGAGACCATGAGAGACCCTGCACTCCAGTCCACCCTAACCCTAGGAAGCAAAAGCACAAGCATCACATCACGTCTTGTCAGTGCTGCCTCTAGCCCTCCGCTTATGTCCCATCAGTGCTGCCCCGCCGCCGGCCCAGTCCTCCCTAAGTCTTACACTTCATTGTTGAATACAAGCTCCTTATGGCTCCGCTCGTTTCAGTTTTTTCAATTTCAATTTTCACTTTTAGCTTTTTTTTCACTATTCAGTAATTCATCTTTTTCTGAATATTTTTAGATTTTTTGGGCTTTTTTGTATTTTTTTTTTTTTCCCTGTGTTCCTTTACATTGTCCATGATGGGCTAATATATTTTTTCTATTTTTACATTTTTTTAAAATTTAATTATGCCTAAAAAGCTAAATCAACTACAGTAAAAAAAGTGAGCTATAGTGAAATTTCAACCAGAAATCAAAAGTCAGCTACAGTGAATAATCAGCTTAACTTTTAGCTGACTGGTTTGAACTTTTTCCCTTTGATTTGTTTCTAGCAAGTCTTGATCCTCTATTGTTCGATGGAAAATTATTGCACACAAGGAATAGAGATATGATCTGTACTGTCTCAATTGATGGATTCTCTCTACGGAAATCTGGCATTATAACTGTTTGTGGATCAAGTTTGTAATGGTCAAGATCCCTTGGGAAACATTGTCAAAAGGTCAACGAGGTAACCGACTTCAGTGATATCCTTCTTCGTAATTTTTCATATTCAGCAATCCATGCGAATCATTTCTAGAGCTCTATTCATCAGATTGTTATATTCTTCCATAATCCATGCTTACATTCCTTTGCATGAAAAAGAGTTTGTGTAATCAACGAGCCCCACTAGTGTACGTTCTTTTGCTTTTGTGTTTGTTTCATTTCAATTTGCAAGTGTAGACTCTGAACTTGATAGAATGTAAAAATTAGATATACCTTTTGCATGCCACGTTTTGCTATTGATATACATGTGTTTTATGTAGTAATTAGATATATATTTTTTGCTTGGTAATTACAAATTTACAATAACAAGCCAGTAGGAAGCAATGGCTGAATTCAGGGTGTTGGACTGCTGGTTGGGAACTTGAGAAATCGTGAATTTTGAATGCTTGGAAGTAGAAATCAAATAGCGAATTAATCAAACCGAATTAGTTTGATTTATTTGGTGTGGTTTTTATTTCCCCACTAGTAATTTCGGTTTCCAGTTTGTAAAAATCAAAACTTTTTAAATACCGAATAAACCGCACCAATATAGTCGAATAAACCGAACACCCACCCCTAGTTTCTATCTTCTAATTGAAGAAAACAGAAACTAATATAAACCCTGCTTTTCAAAGTGCGTTCCTTACTCTTCTCGCCTGTCTTGCTCCGAAGATAAGATAAAAGATCATAGACACATCATGCATCTTATTTTTCTTACTCTTGTCTCACACACATATCTTTTCTTTACTTTCCCGACCATTTATCTTGTCCTAAAAACACTTCTTTTAACCACGTATTATTTTTAGCTAAAATTTATCACTCACAGTTAAAAATTATAAGACATAGCTAATATAGATAAGCTAACATATTTTAAGCGCTTGGCGATGTTAGTATTACTTTATTCTGTGAATCTCAAACTCGTTGAACTTCCACAAGTCACAGCAGGACCAAAAGCGCTAGCCGATCTGGCGACCCCCTGTGAATACAATGGAGGATCTGCTTTTGAGGGTATCTCCAATGGTCATAGCTAGTAATTAACTAAGAGACTTTCACATCATTTATATAGTACACACTAAAAGCTAGTATTCCAAAGGGTTATCTATAAGGATAGCTATTTGATATTTACATGCACACACAGTTATTTATAGAGGCTGCTTCGTTTGTCGTTATAGACTAGAGATGAAATAGTAGCTAGCTGTTTATGTTTTGTATACTCTCTTTTTTTTCACATAGGATATATACTGATGTGTACATGTAAATAACTAGCTAACTCAACATCATTAAGATGCCCTGAGTAGCAGTTTACAATGCTTAATCATGAGGTCACAATTCCGATGAAACAACAAGGACGCAGAGGATCACATGACGGGGCGTGGACGGCGGCGTTAACGGAGAGACGAGCGAGCGTGGGGGCGCGCGCGCGCTGGATTGGTGGCGTGCTACCTAAAGGCATCAGCCGGCTCCGCGGGCGTGTTGCTTGGATCGCGGGGCCGTGCCCACCGGCTCTTTGCACCCACTGGGGCGGGGCGCTGGTTTCCTTTTTTCGAGGCGCAGGCGCTCGGCGACCGACACTTAAGCCCTCTGTTTATATTACCTTCTAAAACCAATTTTTCTATAATAAACAGTTTTTAAAGTATTTAGTTTTCAAATAAAATATCTTTTTAATAGGGTCTACTAGTTGATTATAGTATACACAATAGCAACTCTATTTATATTAACAAAAACCATATGTAAATATTCTCTTTATAAACTTCTTTATAAATTGGTATATAAATTTTTCTATAAACTGTTATTTTTTATAAAGCAAAATAAAAGCCAAAGCAAAAGGACGTATGAACGGGCTTGCGCCCCCACCCGCGCCCACGCACCGGCACGCGCCGGTTGCCCGCGGATTGCGTGATGCTGCCGCGTCGCTGCCATCACACGCTTGCGGCAGCGGCACTGCCACTTTCCTGATGGACGGATGAATTGCTGGACATACCTCCGACCATGTACCAGGCGCCGCTACCGTCCATTTATGAGTTGGATCGGACCGCGGGCCGTTGGCAGCTCTTGCCGACGCGCAAATCTCCCTATTTTTCTCTGATAGTAAAAGTTCAACCATATAAGTATCATGCTAACTTTGAGTGCATGACAGTGTCTGATAAAATTTCAAACCCAACGAATAATATTTGAGAACCCCTAGTATACCTTTTCAGTTGAGCTCCAATGCTACCTTATTCTGAACATTTCGATTTTTTTCGGTTTCAATTTTTAATTTCAGCTTTTTTTCACTATTTACTACACTATCCACTAACTCAACAGTAAAAAAATCAGCTACAATTAAATTTCAACCAAAAGCCATCGCTAAAATGATCACCACCACCTCACTTTTTCCTTCTCCCGTTTACGTGTGAGCTCACTTTAATTAGTAGATATAATGCACAATAGGCTCATCATATGTACTAGTATATTATAATTTAGATTAGGCCTCGTTCTTCTTTCTTTCGTAACTTTCAAGTATTTATGCAAATTTACAAAACTCAAATTGGTTCCCTATAAAACTTTAGTAGATCATGTGACCACACAATACCCAGATCGTCACCTTGGTTGGATTACATGCTGTATCGCGCATAATGTTCGGAGAGTGCAACATCTCGATCACGCATAATGCCTCTACCGCTCAAAAAAGCTTTTTTTTACTTCAACTTTTTTAACTACTAGTCATGAGTTTTTTTAGCTTAAGATTTTATTATTCAATCAAATAGTTTTAACTATTCCTTCTTTTAAAGTAGTAAAGATATTCAGTAATTTATCTTTTTCTATTTTTTTAGATATTTTGAGCTTTTTTGTATTTTCTTTTTTTTCCGTATTCCTTTGCATTGTCCGTGATATGCTAACATGTTTTTTTTTCTATTTTTACATTTTAAAAAAAATCAATTATGCCCAATAAATCAACTCAGCTATAGTAAAAAAAAGTCAACTACAGTAAAATTTCAATTAAAAATTAAAACCATCGCTATTTCAAACGTCTCCGGTCCCCACACCTTTTTAGCGAGCATATGTTGCTCAAGGTCCCTACTAGAACATTGTGTTGACACAAAAAGATCCGTTTTAATTTGTATTGTCTCGTCTTTGATTATCGTCAATGCATTTAGTGCCATGTAAAAATGTCCTTCAATATGAGTAGCTTTTGGATCAATCGTGTTTTTAGTCTCGACAAAATGTATACACGAGCGTTTGTTTTACATGTTTCTTTTTGGTGAGCTACTTCCAGTCCATACTATGGTCACTGCTACTCGATATACGTGCTTCGAGTATCATTCCCGTTCCATAAGGCCACCCTGATTCTAGGTTGACAAAAAAGTTTGTTAAAATTTAAATCAAAATTGCTTTATTTACAATAGTTAATAGGTTAAAAATTGAAATGAGTCCATTTCAAATAAGAAAGATTAATAAGACTCAACTTAATAATAACTTGTTAGCTTGATAATAACTTATTAAACTCGATAGGCAGCCCTACCTGTTTCTACTACCGTTGCAATGCGGTGTGTACTAATTTGACCTGTACGTTTTGATTCTAGAAGGGTAAGCCACGAAAACCGAAGCGTGTCTCACGTGGGGGGGAATCCAATTAGTGTAAAGTCACTAGCTACAGCTCCAGAGAGAGACGTGTTGCTTAGTCATGAATTTTCCCGGATGATGGAGAGAAGATTAGCTAGGATTACATGTAGACTTACACGGACGAGAGCTTACATTTTGTGACTGCAGGAGCTATTGTTACCTAAAAATCCAGATATCGACTCTCTCTTTTTAGAGAAAGCAAATATGTTGGAGGAGAAGGAAACCCAGTTTTTTTCAGTTAAGCCATCTCTGACATAATAATACCAATAGATATACACATATTTTGCCGTTAAATTGATACTGGCTAGCTATACTGAATGGCACTCTATAGCTGGTGGTACTCCGTGTTACAAAGCATGAACAACTAAGGGTTTGTTTGGTTGGTGATCTGAACTATATGACTGATAAAAAGTGATACTTGGAAGTAGCCTGATATTCTGATAAGTTTTGTCTGGACAAGCAAGTATGAGGATGTAACAGTCGCTCGCTCGCCTGGCCTCCCAGGCATCCATTTTCGAGCGCATGTGCCTGACGCCAGGCGAGGCCCCAGGTTGGCAACCAAACACACTCCAGCCGCTCCATAGATAGGCCGTTCGTTTAACGAAGTTAAAATTTCCAGCCGATTTTTTAGGAAATTAAGCTCTTGGCCAGGCAAGTTAGCTCCAAGACGCAATCCAAACACGCTCTAAGCTTGGCAATCCAAACATGCTCTAAGCTTGCCTATACCCGAGGAAACATAATAGGTCACCAAAATGCACCAAGATTTTTCAGAAGACAATTGCCTTGCTCTTGCCTATCCTAGCTAGGCCACATTGGATGAGCAGGCATACACTTGATGGACAAATAGCGCCCGAAAATAGTTTAATTTAGAATCTTAGTGTGGAAATATGAGGTATATATCCCTTGTTCTATAATATAAATCAAAACCCACCATATGCATGAATTATGGATTTACTAAATCTACGATAAAATTAATATTATCGGATCATTGCGTACTCTTATTAAATAACATATGATAATTACTTATTCACTTTTCTAGAATTAAATCAGATGTATAGAGAGAAAATACTATCATAACTAAATATTTGATTTCTTCAATAAAATTATATTATGTAACAACTTTTCCCACGAGAACGAACCTCTATTGCACGACGAATGGAATAGTAGTGTAAGATTTAACACATTGACTTAGACTGTAAATAATAAAAACGAAAATATTGATAATTGCACCTGGCTCCCACAACTTTCCTACTCCACAATCAGCGAATGGCAAGGTACGCCGTACTGGACTGAGCATTTTCGAGCGGCAGGTTGGATGCACCCCACTTAGGAGACGCAATTATTGAGGAAGGAATTTAAGGCGCCGAGGTGGACTGGTGGGCTGCGCCTGCTCCACGCACTTGTGTGGACGTGACGCTAAGGGGCGTTTTGTTCGTTAGATGTGACTATTGCATCCCGACCATTGTTTGGTTCTATCTAGATTATTTTACCTAAATAATTTTATAAAAAATATTTCATCTAAATATTATATCGCATCATTTAGTCAAATCAAATGAACCACGCTACCTTAGACATGATTATCACATTCACCTTAGTACCATAAAACAAACACCCCCTAGATCTATAGGCTCGTACTGGGTTCGACGCCCACAAAAAATAGCGCACCTGATAAGTACGTCCGGTTGGCCCCACTGCTCAGAAGCACAGCGGACGCGTAGCAACATACGTGGACCCGGCCGTGAATTTTTTTTGAAGATGTGAAATTCTTAATAAGCCGTGGAAAAAGATGGGAGGAGAGAGAGAAAGCCAACGAGAGAGACTCGCCGAAAAAAAAGAAAAGGAAAAGCGAGAGAGACTGGTGCGTCTCCAAATCAGTCGTTGGGTGGCGCGTGGGTGCGGATCCCCACACGAAACGGCGCGGCGCCAGGTGGAGGCAGGAAACGTGGACGGGATTGCCCCGCGACGCCGGCACTTGCTCGCTTGTTTTTTTCTGGGCGAATGATGGACGGCGGGGGCGGGCGGTGTGGAGCGCGCGGCGCGGCGCGGAGTGGAGACCCGGACAGGACGTCGCTGCTCGTCGCGCTGCTGGGTCCAAGTCGTTAGCCCTCCGCTCCCACCTGACGTCTCCACTTGCTGCTGCGTAAACGCGGCCTGGCGTGCCGGTTTCGTCGTACTTCATTTGGCCATTTGGGCGGCCGTGGATGGAGGAGCAGTTGCGTCTGCTTGGGCCCACGGCTTAGTGACGTAAGTGCTACGAACCTGAGATTTGTATGCATCCATTCACCAGTCTACTGAACGCTAGAAAGAAAAGAAGGGCCAATTCTCCATGCTACTCTGCCATCCATCCACTGTATCGAATGCTTCCTTCGAAATTTCGACGTCAATCATGTGTTCTGAACTAGTGCCCTTTTCTTCTTAATAGAGCGGGCTATATTTGATTGTCCGGTTTTAATCGCATTTTTTTTAGCACATCCAGAACTTCTAGCTTAGATGCCATGCGTTAGTTCGAACTGGTCGGTGAATTGTCAAATTGAAAAGAACACATGTTAAGGTAGCGTTCGGAATAGCGATGGTTTTTAGTTTTTGTTAAAATTTTACTGTAGATAGTTTATTTTTAACTGTAACTGAGTTGGTTTATTAGTCATAATTAAATCTAAAAAAATGTAAAAATAAAAGTGACACGCTAATTTAGAGCGGACAATATAAAAAAATACGGGAAAAAAACAAAACACAAAAATACTAAAAAACAAAAAAATAGAATAAAAACAAATCGCTACGGTGTTTTGAATGCTTGCTACAGTACTTTCATCATTTAACGCTATCACTGGTCGTCATACTGAGCAGGGCCAAATTTCTCCACCTTAGAACAGAAAGCTTAGTTTAACCTGTCTACATTTGGGACGATGTTAGATTAGTTGTGCGAGTTATCGCCAAATGTTCAAATTGTATACAGGCTAACAAGGGAAAGACAACGATTGACGTCGCGTGTAACGTTGGCCCATACGAGAGGATTTTGGCGGGCCCACCGAATATATCCGAGGCTGCTGGCCCCGCGTACGTGTTAGCGTACGCATACACTACGATGGCGTCTCAGATTCAGTCAGTGTGTGCGCACGGCCTGCGCCGCGCGTGGCCAAGTACGTACCATGTGTTCCCCTCGTCCTGAGCCGTTGCAAGCATCTTTCAATTTAGACGCCGGGATTGTCCCAGCGGTGCGTGCGCCAGCGTTGCTCGATCCATTCAGAAAGGCACACGCAACATAACAGCTGGGAAGGCTTAATTCGACACTAATTATATGGGGAACGGATTCACCGGCGTTCTATTGAAATGAATGAGTGGCACGTCGGCTTGATGGCTAGGTTCTTTTAGGTTTAATATATGATTTTTAGTTTATATTACAGTAACTAACTTTTAATCGGTGCATTTTTTAAATTAAAATCTATAAATTGGTTGTACTAAACATTATATTAAATTCATCTATATCGACAAAAAAATCACATATAAGTGTCTTTCTCTCCGTACACTCTCTTGCAAATAACCAGAATTCAAAAATTTATCCTAAAAGATGTAAGGTTCTATTTATACTATTGCCGTATGTTTTCACCTTGAATTGGTGGTATCTAATACAATATGTTCTATTGTTGGCCAAATGATGAATCTCAAGTATATTTGCTGGCATATGTAGCTGCTGTCAGTAGTTTTGCCATTATTTGATTGCTTAGCTATTATGGTTCAATATAAGCATTCTTATTTCATGTGCAGTGCACCAAATAGCCAAACAAGATATACCTTAATTAAGCATGCTAGAAATGTTTGATTTGGACTTGCATTTTGCAGTCATAACATACCATAGAAGTTGTTTTATACATAGGCCTACTCAAACATGCCTTATTTGGACTTGGGATATATATGGATTTTAAAATTTAAACAACAGATCTAGATTGCTTTTGTTACCAACTTACTCTGCCTATTGACAATTGCTTTTCCTTCAGGATTTGCGAACTTAGGTTTGAGCTGTGAGGGCTGAAATTAGTTAGTTCAAACCATACTTTTAAGTGAATAGTTCAAAACATTGCTAGATAAAGTATAATTCTAAAACAATTGATGATTTGTGTGAGACATGGATTTGGACAACTATTTTAGGAACGTTTTTGGCTTCACAAAAAAACTATTTTATCTATTCTTGTTTTACTGGTGTTTCCTCTTTTGCTCTTGCATCTGTTGTTTAGTTGTCGTATACATACCATCAATGAATGATATGTGCAATTTACTGCTATGGCATGGACATTTTTCTCTTTCTTGTTTCTATCTATTTATCTCTGATGTGAGATAAATCCAAATATATCAGAATGTTTTTATGTTAAATATAGTTCGCCTTCCAAACACACTCAAAATTGACCGGCACTGTCTCTATACCAGATCCTTATCCAACGTTCCCCGGCCGCAATTAATAGGACCACGTCTTCTGAACATACCCGCACTGCGCAGCCAACACGCCACAAAAAAAAAAAAACTGCCACGACCATCAAACCCATCTACACAATCGACACCCACACACCACATAGGCCTATTTAGTACCCAAACAACAAACCCACGCTGGGCACAACAGAGGCCGTCGATTGGCATTTAGTACCCACGCTGGGCACATCAGAGGCCGGCGATTGGCTGTACATATACACGACATTAAGACTTTACTGCCGCCGATCCTATCCACAGTGGCGTGGCGTGGCGTGCAATCCCCTAGTGTTTCTAAAATCACATGGGGATATTCGATGCCGACTACCTGGTGGCATAACACTTGCTACAGGAAATATTAGGGCATCTTCATGGAATCTATAGGATTATATCATCTATAGACACTAAAAGCTAGCATTCCAAAGGACTATCTATAAGAGCTATTTGATGTTTACATACACACACGATCATTTATAGATCTGGTTTTGCTTATAGACCGAAATAGTAGCTAGCTGTTTGTGTTTTGCATACTCTCTTTCCTCCACATAGGATATATGCTGATGTGTACATGCAAATAGTTAGCTGACTCAGCACCATTGGAGATGCCCTTAGACGGTGACTATGATTGAAAATTTGGGGCTCCCGGCATCGTGCAAGGTTATCGAGATGCGCTTTCACTGGTATCTATCAACCAAACGCACATTGGGTGCATCATGCGTTCAGTAATAGCTGGAGGGTACATGTGTACTTTTCACACCTTCATGTGCCCAGGAGAAGACGCTGATGTGGATGCAGATGGCTTGAGAAATTATTTGGAGAAGTAGTTTCGAGAAACTACTTAAAGAAGCTGTCGCACTTGTTTCGGTTTTCGGAGAAATCGAAACCAAAAGCCCAAAAAACAAGGTGGAATATTTTTGTTGAAGTCATTGCATGTAGTTGCTTTAAAGCTTCATTGTCTGAGAAATGAATTGCAAGAAAGAGAAGCTAAAATTTCAGAACGAAGAGGGGATGCTAAAGATATGCCCTAGGGATTATCATGAAGATGACTGTACCACTTCTATGTTTATGATCTTTTGAATAATATGTTATTTTGTCTCTTGAATAAATATCTTTTATATTAATCAACAAGTATGCGACTTGTTCGTAGAACTTTTTATTCATATTTTGATGTTATTCTAAATTATCACTGATCTTATATCATTATATAGGACAATTATGATTTATAGATCAACACATGTATTGATTGATGATCATGTTTTAAGGATTATGAATATAAGACATCAAATCAATAATATAGGCACATATTAGATAACATGATGTTGGATTGACCCACTATGAGACTTGAGAATTATTATATTCTTAAGTGTCATTAGTTGGTCTCATATACAGTGTATGTAGGATTCTTAGACCTGAGATCATCATTATTTCTTACATATGCAATAATTTACTTCGGGGTTACCAAACACTACTTCGTGACTGAATGGTCACAAAGGTAACTTTCGGGTTTACTATAAAACATGTGAAGAATTATGAGCAATCAAGATAAAATTTACACCTCTTATATAACAAGAAAGATATATCTGGACACCTCGATGTAGTTGGATTAAAAAAATACATGATCATACTGAATATGATTGACGAGTCAATCACAACTGAGTAATCCACTACAGATTAGAGTGAAGAATTGGGCTATCATAGGATATCACGTTTCTCGCCTTGAGTTCAATCTCGTACCATGAGACAAAAAATCGGTACATAAACACTACATAGATTCGTCCGATATGATCTTTATGTATATTTGGGAGTTATTATGTCTTGCTAGATACCGCTACCGATTTATGAACCAAAAAGAAGTTTTCGGCCCATGGCCAAATATATATAAACCTACATAATCACACACTTAATAGGCTAGAACAATAAAGATCCAGATGATAGTTTTCGAGTGGGATTTGATCTCTACTCCTATCACATAAGGATCCGATTGAAAGCTATATAAAGAGATGTGCGGGTCTGAGGGAAGCATCGTGAAAGACTCATCGAAACCCTAACCGTCACCTCTCATAATCTTTGCCGTGTTGTAACATCCTGTTTTTCTGAGATTTTTTAAAGCCTGGATTTTAAAAAATGAATTTTCTGGAATTTTCTGAATTTAATTGAAGCTTCAAATGAATTTTCAGAATTTTCAAAAATTTAATATGATTAAAATAAACATTAACATAAGCTGAAAATATTTTATTTGTGTTCTTCAGGTCTTAAGGAATTTTCTGGTATTTTTGGTGAATTTTTGGGATTTATTTGCTATTTTCTAGAGCTTTTAGAAGTTTATTTGAATTTTTGGAAAAAGAAAAGAAAAAGAAAAATCCTCCCCGCCGCCACGCGTCACCCATCCCGCGCTTAGCACGCAGCGCTCTCGCTTCCCGCTCGCACTCCGCCCTTTGATCCCGCCGCGCGCCGCGCAGCAAGCGTTCGCGCTTGCGCTGACGCGCGCGATTACACAAAGACGAATGCACCGCCCGCGCCCTCAGCCGCCTGATCGCGTGTCCGCGCGATCTCCGCCGTCCGTTCTCGCGCCGCCCCGCAAACCCTAACCCTAACCCCGCGCGTCGTCCGCGCCGTTGGATGTGCCCACGTGGCTATATCCGAGCCATCCAAACCTGTCCACCCCGAACCCGCGCCCGTAACCGAATCGAACTCCTCGGTTCGCGTGTTAAAACCCGCCGTTAAGTCCTCGGTTCGCGTCGCGACACCCGAAAACTCCGCCGCCGCTCTCGCCCGATCCTCGCGCCGCGCGCCGCGTGCGCGTCTCGCTGCCGCCGAGGTCGCCGGAGCACCAACACGGCCGCGTCGCCTCCCGCCGCCAGAGCCCATGCCACTCGCCTCGCCTCGGCGCGCGCGCGCTGCGCCTCGCCTCGCCGCCAGCGCCGCCACGCGCCGCCGATCCGCTCCTCTCGCCGCCACGCGCCGCCCATCGCCGCGATCCGCGCCGCCGCGCGCGCGCCCGCGACGCCTCGCGCGTTGTGCGCCACGCGTCGCCGATCCGGCCGTCGCCGCGCGCCGCGCCGCGCATCCTCGCCGTTGCTCCAGTCTGGACCGAAGGTCCAGATCATGCCGCGTGGCTTGCCTCGGCCGTCGGATCCCGCGCGCGCGCGCCGTCGCGCGTCGGCCGGGCCCACGTCGGCCCTAGTTGACGTGGCATGCCACATCAGCGCCACGTGGCGTGACCCGCCCCACGTGCCACGTGGCGGCCACGCCGGTACCCACGCCGGCGCCACGTCACCGTGCCACGTGGCGGCATATGCCGCCGCCACGCCGGCGCCCCGCCGCATCGACCCGCCGCCCCGTGCACTGTTTCGTGGACCGAGTCCACGGTGGACTCGGAATTTCGTGGATCGGGTCCACAGCACAGTAACTTTTCCGAATTTCCCGAATTAACTTTAGAATTAATTTTCCGGGAGCCCGTTCTCCTCCGTCCTAGCTCTGATTGACCCCGTTCTTTTTTCTAAATTCATCTAAAATCGAGCTCTAGCTGTTGGTTCTGGTTTTGTGAATTTTGGAGTTCTTTTGCTTATCATTTTATGTGTTTCTTTGTTTTTGGTCGCTTTCTCTCGTTAGACTCGGATTCCGGAGGAGCAGGTTTCGCGCCCGAAGACCAGGAGTACCCCGCTGAGCATAACGAAGGCAAGTCGTAACCTTTGATCATGTTGAACCCAGTTTTACAATCTATTATTTAATTATTTTATTTTAAATTACATCGAATTGCTATTTTTATTCAAACCTTTGCACTGGTAGTTATCGCCCCAATTGAGATTATACCTCCTTGATACTTTGGAATACCATGATACCATTGTCACCATAGGTTGGGTAATTTACTAGTGATGCTAGATTACTTGTCACAAGGGTTGGTACGATTAGACTGCTTAGCTGGCTTATATTCACGTTTGACCTCACCAGTATATGTTAATTATCAATTTGGCTTAATGACATATGGAACTGTGGTTGGTGCCACGTGTATTAAAATTTGTACCACGTCATTGGTGTGATGTTGGTTTGGTTATACAAATTGGTTTTGCACTCAGGCAAGTGATCGTGCAGTAAAGAGGAAAGTACAGTTGTACTTTGGGGGATGTGGTAGTCTCGCCCGGGTAATGTTAAGGACTTAACTTTGTGCGCCATTGCTCTGAGCTTAATCGTGCAAATCACATGTCTATTATGGGATGGACCTGGCTGATTAATTTGTAATATTTCAACTCAATTCTGCCATTGTGATGGACATGGTTGCCGATTTCCATGTAGCGCAAGGGGGGTGTGATGCGAAACTCTAGCGGGCAGGATTGTGTTGAGGTAGAGCATTGTAAAGGCCTTGCTGTGATTTCCTTAAGCTAGGCTGATCACATCGTGTGGGTACAGTTGTGCAACCTCTGCAGAGTGTAAAACTATTCGAATAGCCGCGTCCTCGGTCATGGACATTGCTCGAGGATTTCACACGAGGGTTAGTGTTTCACGTATAACTTGGTGGTTTATGTTGGGAAGTGGACAGGTAGTTCACTGTTGGTTTAACTTGTGAATTGGTGTTCACAAGTAGTTTATGCTTATTCCATTATCCCTTATTACTGTTTTTACTTAACTTTCGCTTTCAAGTTATTTATTATATTTCATCCATAAATGCCTTTATGCAAATTAATCTTACAGCCTTCCATTGGTAAGCCTTGCATTCTATATTGCATTCATTGTTACAAACAACTTGCTGAGTACCAATGTACTCACTGCTTTACGCCTATGTTGCTCAGTTGAGGGAGAGGAGTACTATCAGCAGGAGGTTCCAGAAGGAGAGTACTACGACGACTTCACGGATTAGGCTTCGTTCTCCACTCGATAGCCTGTGGGCTTGTCGATTGACCGCTACGCTTTATTTTAGATTTCCGCTGCTATTTTGTTAAGCCCTTCCGGCTAGAGATATTGTAAGCTTGGCCATAAGGTCGTACCTTGATATTTTATCGATATTCGAGTTTTCCTTTACTATTATCGTGTGCATGACTGTGATGACATCTATGTTTGACTGTGTGCACTAGCGTGATCCTGGACTAGTGCAGTATACACAGAGAGACCGAATTTGCACATTCGGGTCTCGACACGTGTGCACTGATGCTAGTATACTGTCGCACCCAGATTCGAAATCCAGAATTCTCTGTGATTCCACCGTACTATTCTCTGGATCAGTAGATAGTGCTCACAATACAATGCTATTACCATCGCATACATTGCACGATATTCATAAAGCCATAATATATTTACATACATCAAAGTTTAAAATACGCCATGTCGGACGACTGTTTTACATAATGGGCCTCCCAGGCCAAATATTACAGATCAAAAGTATAGCAGCGGAAAAACAAGAATAATAGTGGGGCCAATAGCCACAAGCAGGCGACTGGGGGTAAATATGTGCATCTATATTGTCTAACCCTAGGTAATATAGACGCACACCCTTACGGTAAGTTTACATGCTTAGGACTAGACATTTAAAAATCCACCCTAGTTGTAGTCGTCGGCTCCTTAACTTGGTGCATCCTCGTAGACATAATGATCCTACCCTCTTGCTTCTGGATATGGTGATGCGAGGATGAGAACACTAACCACCGTGTTCTGCGAGCCAATACACAGAATGCAATTAAGTAACATGCATGGCTTGGCAAAGGATATGTTCGAGTTATTTTATTTGCCAGAAATTTGCTTTTAAAAGACGTAAGATACATATCTAAAATCTCCTAGAACTTAGCCATTTGGACTAAAATCATAGTGTCTAAAAAGAAATGTGACGATAGCATTGGTACAGATTATATCCGCCTTTACATATCACCTGCACCGTATAGTAACCTTTCAACGTTATGACTGCTTATATTATCACTAGGACGACACCTATATCAACACAAAGCTAGAACAGTTCGTCGTCTTTCATTTTTCTTCCAACTCATTTCCCTTTTAAAAGTAATTTTTGAAACAGAACTATATGCAAGTTAGGTTCACATGTCCGCCCTTGACCATGGGCACGGCTATTCGAATAGTTTTAACTCTGCAGAGTATGTACATTTTCACCACAAGAGACAATCCAATCGTTGCCCACATGATTTCTTAGTCATGTAGTTGAGTAGACCGTCACAATAACCTTTCAAAACTACTCTGGCATCTTGTTCTCATCTCACACTATAGGCTGCTCTCACTTGCAGTGGGTCACATACGTTGTGCGGGATGTTACTCACTGTTACTAGCGCCTCCAGGCTGCACTCCCCATAGCACTAGTAAGACAAAGAAACAAGTTACCCTTCCCTCGGTGTCCTTTTAGCCACAACAGGCCCTTGCATTATCACACTTCTCCCCTCTCTACCTGTGAGATGAGTCCGAGGTTCGATAGTTTTACTCAGCCAAGTTGCACTTTCAGACTTGTGGTTGTACGGTTTTACAATAGGAGGTCATGACCTGATTCGATCCTTGTGTTGTCTGGGCGATTCTAGCACAATCCACACACTCGTGCACTCCAATGCACCCTGCTCTCGAACTATCCGTCAAGATGTATAAGTAATTGGGGATTTTTTTGGTATAAAATATTGATTATTTTAAAAATATACGACCATTTCCAACTACAACTTTTTCCAAAATTGCTCTTTGTATTTGCATATGGTGTTGTGGTATTTTAAGCACCCCCGAGACTAGACAGTGCTAGGCCTTAAAATATAAACGTAACTAATTTTTGAAATAATTACATTTATAATTTTTTCCCTGGGGATAACAAGGTTCATTGTCCAATGTACTAAGGGGTATAACATTAGAGCTTAAGTAAAGGCACTTAGCTAGAGTATTAAAAATAGACATAATATTGTACATAAAATAACAGTATGCAGTTTATTAATTTGAATCTAAATAATTTGTAAAATGGGTATTCAAAATGATCAAAGTATTGACTCGCCCGGGTCACTGTTGCATGGGTCTTGTTGATCTTAGCTGGCGTCTGCCTCAGATTCCTCCTCTTGAGTTTCGTACGCTAAATTTGTAATAAACAAAAATTACAAACAAATAAAAAGAATCAACATAACCAAATAAATTCTCATCAAAAATTTAAATAAGATCAAAAATTCATGTTTTTGGTTCCATTGGAAAGAGGGTGATCAGGACATGGCCCCAGTGGTTACAACCTTATTAGCAATGCTTGTTGTTCTAATTACAAGAGTTCCTACGTATCACTTAAATTATCAGGTGAGCTTATTTTTAGAAGTGCATTTATATCATATGAACTATTTGATGCTACCTAACGATGAAAATGCATATTTACACAGCTATACAAGGAGAATTATATCAACACTACGAGCTCGTAGTTGGGGTCTACCAAAATGAAAGCCAACCAACATATTAAGACCATATCGACGTCTCTCCCAACTCTTCCTGATGGTCACCACGTCACTTTTAGACCAATTCAAGCAAGACTTCAAGTGGGACACATTTTGGAATCCAATCCGGCCTCCAGATCAGTTCGGATTTAGCCTAACAGGTCTAACTTCAAACGAGCATAACTTTCACATACGGAGTCCGTTTGAGGTCTATGAGTACTTGATGGAAAGTTTTTCTCGTCCTCTTTCTAACGGATCCAGCCTTGCCTACAAATTCCTTCTGTACAGCGGCACGCAATCGTAAAAAAAAATCAATCGTAAAAAAATTGCTACACCACCAGTTTAGGCCAAATCGGGCCTTGTAATGCATGGGCCTAAGACAATGTGCTACCCCACTATCTATGGCCGACTATTGTTCACGTGAACCGTAAAATAGTATCACCACCTTGTTTTTTTAGTTTTGTGTGGTTTCCACTCCCCTATTTAAGGAAATCGCACCCCTCTAGTTTTGTGTGGTTTATGTTTAGTTTACCTTCGTTGCAACTTGTATCTTCAATTGTGTCAGACGACCACTTGTCAAGATTCTTATTTGGAATACCACCATATTGAGTATTTCAATCCTATTTGTAATTTGAGATTGCATGTTATCTTGTTTTTGCGTGTTCTTCAGTTGCATGCATGAATAGACCTTCGTGGTCAGGTCAACCGCGTTCTTGACACGGTTGATAACGATTCGTAG
The DNA here is from genome assembly GCA_036346265.1 of Melocanna baccifera. Taxonomy (NCBI): domain Eukaryota; kingdom Viridiplantae; phylum Streptophyta; class Magnoliopsida; order Poales; family Poaceae; genus Melocanna; species Melocanna baccifera. The sequence continues at coordinate 43,353,775 of CM070677.1, forward strand.
TTTGGTTTAGCGATTGCTTGATGTTCTGGTCGTGACCGGTTAGTAGCCACATCGTTAAAGTCGTTCTCCTTCAAATCAAAATTATCATCCTATCGGAAGATCAAGACCCCACCCCCTCATCAAATGGTGAATTTAGATGAATTTAAAAAATTTTCCCACTTTATTTAGAGTTAAGATGAATTAATTATGAATTTGTAAAGTTTTCAGCCGAATTACTTCAAAAATAAAAAACAAAAATTCATTAAATAATATGAGAGGATATGTGTGACTGCCAGGTAGGGGGCGCTGGCCGCTCGACTTGGGTCAGGCTGGCTGGGCTCCCTCCTCTCTCTCTCTTATTTTTATTTTTATTTGATTTTTCTTTTGGATTTCTATGATTAATTTTGGGTATATGAGTGTGTATATTTTTGCATATATTTCATGCACAATATTTTAAGACTTCCAATTTAGTATTATCATTTTTCTTGTTATATTTTCCATATTTTGAAAATCTCCTCTTTTTTTAAATTTAGATGACTTTTGGGGAGGCTTTTTGGAAGTTTGGAGATTTGAACAATTTTTACCTAAAATGCTAATTTATTTTTATGAATCTCTAGGCAAAGATGTGGGTCATCATTTTAGATTCATATTTTCATTTAAAACTTTCTTTTATAAATACACTCTTTCTTTTTGCTTGAACATTATATATATATATATATTTATACTTTCTTTTTATTTAATGGAACCTCCAACAAAACCAATAAAAAATCCAGAAATTCATAACATCAGGAAATGGCAAAATTTCAAAATGCAGTAATTTACACAGTATTCATAGTTTCTAAATTTTTGGAATGTTACATATACCGACACATAGTGTTCTATCATTAGACGTGTGGACCTCAGTAAAAGCACTGCTACAACTGCGGTGCTGATCAGGATGATCGTGAGAAGACGATTGACCGAAGAATGATCGACTATTTCTACTACACCGACGCATTTTTTTGTCGAATCGGCTGCTTCAACTCTACTTCGCTACAATGCGCATCTAGTGGTAATGATCTATGATTTCTTACTCGCATGACTTCCTGATTTATGCAGTAAAAAATTATAATTTACACTAATGTAGTCTATCTGTATCCTAACAGGGCATTGACCCCTACAAGCAATCGCCTGTGAGATAGGATAATTTATAAAAACTCATATACCTGCAATATCATGTATCCAGGAAGCATCCGAATCCATTCCAGAAGGTAACCTGCAAGAAACTTGAGGGTTACGAACTTACCATCAATAGGAGGCAAGTAGGAGGTCACTGGCGCTGATTTGGGTGCAATACTGCTCTTCGGCTGCCTGCAATGCCGACATACCATCCTTTATGACTTGTGAATAATAGATGGCCATCCTATTGCCTTCCAAAGAAATCAGAGAATATTGAAGAAAAGGGTGCATAAAATTCGTTAGAAAGAATAGCAAGCATTGTTTTAAATATATCCCAAGAATAGCAAGCATTATTTTAAATATATCCCCGCTATAGCAGTCAAGATACCCCGAATACTACATATCGGTTGTTGTTACGGTTTGGTACAATATTGCTAATATATCGGACCGATACACACGCTATCCGCTACAAACTACATAAGCGCTACTACCCAAAAAGCTTAAACTAACTCTGATATAGGGATGTGCCTCTTGATTTGCTAAGTTTCACTAATATCGGCCTTTCTATGGAGGCCCCGTTCCAATTAGCTTACGGCTTAAGCTTCTAACTGTGCCTTTTGATTTATCGCTGAAATTATACTATAACATATGTTAGTTTTTCTGAGAAAAATAGAAAAAAAACCATTATATCGTCATAGACAATTCAAAGGAATAAGGGAGAAAAAGAAAAGCCAAAAAAACCTAAAAAGCCAAAATAAGCTGAAATTAGAAGCTGACGTATTACAAGTGGCTTCTAGCTTAAATAAATCAAAAGCCAAAATAAACCAGAAGCTGAAGCCGTTTAAAGCAGGGCCTGAATAAGCTTCTATATCCCTAATTAATCCAATTAATTAACTTCCATGTTCCCACAATCTCAGCTTTGCTAGTTAATAACATTCCTCTACCTATTGAAAATTTCTCTCATCAGAAGAGGAGAGAAGCGTCCCTACACACCTAAGGGCTTAAATAAGGTAAGCATAATTCTTAATCTATTTTCTTATATGATTTAACAAATAAAGCAAGTATGTGTTATCAAAGAATAATGAGAGGCTAAACAGCAAGCACAGATTCTCCATATGGATAGTGAAGGAAGATGGAATTAGATGTGTTGCATTGAGCCTCTCGGGCGATATATATAGAGGTACAAGACTTGGGGGGCAAGATGGTCCAAGAGATTGTAATTCCAATTGGACTCTATCCTACCATACATTGTACTCTAACACTATCAAATACATTGTACTCTAACATCCCTCCGCACCATAACAAGCGTCGATAACGTCGCGTATCTTAACGTCGATGCGGCGAGAATCGAGCAGAACCACGTAGCTCAAGCAAGGCGGTAGCCCTTTGTGCCGATGTCGAGGTAGCCGCGCGAGAGGCGGAGTAGTCGTGGTCGAGGATGCCGTCTTGCCGAGATGGCGTGGTCGGCGTGACCGGTCGGGTTACCGATATCAAAGCGGTTGCATATGAAGCGCGCGCAAAAGAGGCGCCATGGTGATGACGAGACGCGTCGGCGATCATCGTGGAAGAAGCGATGCCGTCGACGCGATCGGGCCGTCGAGATGTAGACGAACAGCGGCGATGCAATCGAGGCGAGACGGACGAACGGGAGGGTCGATGCGAAGTCGATGCGATCAAGCCACGAGGCGGCGTGTGCGGGTTTGCTGACTTCGGCAGCGTCGGGACGCAACACGCGCCGGTGTTGCGATGCGGACGTACTAGGGAGAGGCCCCAACCAGACGTGGTTGTGTTGGACCTAGAAGAAGCAATGTGGAGCGGGCGCTTCTACGGCGGCGATCGAGCGGGCGCTTTAGCTCGGCGGCGCGCCCCGCGCAAAATACGGCGGTGGCGATCGCTCGATGTCGGTGAGAAGGCGTCGGCGGGGCGAAGACCATGTGCAGACGGATGACGCACAAGAGGTTGCGCAGCACAGTCGTCGATGCACAGGGGACGGCGATGTAGATGCAACGGCAAGGGGACACGTGCGGCGGTGCTGCAGCCTGAAGAGGCGACACAGCAGCAACCCTGTTGAACGGAGAAGATGCTCGTAGTACTCGACGATGGGCGTCCACGGAGCCGGGTGGATCGCGCGCAATCGGTGATCGGGCCGAAATGCGCGCGGCGGGCGGCGATGGAAGAAGTCGGCGGAGGCGTCCCGATCCGTGGTGGCGATGACGAATCGACGGAGAAGACGTGCGGACGGGATGACCGAGATGCGACGCAGGAAGGCGTCTCCTCGGCATCGCGTGCCCGGCCTGGCCGCACAGTCGAAGAGGTGGAGGCCGGTATAGTCGACGCCGATGTTGGAGTAGATACATGTGAGGTCAACAGGCGGTGGGCGACTCAACCCTGATCAGTGATCGGGAAAAGAAAAGATACAATAGCAGCAGTGGGATCCTCCATATGCAACTCACTGGGTACACCTAGCCTCCTCCCTTTTTTTTAACATCTGGTCGGATCCTCCCCTTTTTTTTTGTGCTTAGCTTCTAAAGGAAGCTACTCTATCAACCTGTATGCACTGAGTGCACATAGCACCCCCACACGCGCGCGGGGCGATCGCAGGCCGCGGCGGCGGTGGCGGCGGGTCGGCGGCGCGCGGCGGACCGCAGGAGGAGGCGAGGAGGCGAGCGCTCGGCGGCGTCGGAAGAGGCGCGCGCGAGGCCGGCACGCGGCTGCGCGCGCGGGGGCAAGGAAGCGGCGGGAGGAGGCGGCGCGCTGGGAAAGGCGGCGGCCGGCGGATCCGGCCCGTCCGGCGCGAGGCGAGGCGAGCGCGCGAGGCGGCGGGATCAGCGGCGCTCTCAGCGGCGGGCCCGGCGGAGGATCTCTTTAGCGGCGGCTCGGGCGCGCGCAGCCAGATCCGGCGGCGAGGTCGATCGGCGCGCCGCACGGATCCGGCGGAGAAGCCGCATGGCACGGGTCGGCGGCGGTGCGGCGCGTGCGGAGGGCGATCGCGCTTCCTCTTCTTCGCCAAGCGCGGTGGTCGGTGGAGATCCGAGTGGTGGCTGTTGCACGGACGGAGCCAAGCGGGGAAGCGGCGGCCTGGCGCGGAGGCAGCCGGTGGATGACTTCTTGGCGACGAGCGTGGGCGTCTCCGGTGGCGGGGAGGACCGATCTGCTGCTGCATGACGACGACGACGACGACGATGGTGACCGGATCAATAGGATCCGTCGCCTAACGATGGCGCCGCCCCGTGAGATGGATCTCCCGGGCGCGCGATCTGCGAAGCTAGCGGCGGCTAGGGTTTAGGATCTAAACCTAGATGCTCTGATACCATGAAGGAAGATGGAATTAGATGTGTTGCATTGAGCCTCTCGGGCGGTATATATAGAGGTACAAGACTTGAGGGGCAAGATGGTCCAAGAGATTGTAATTCCAATTGGACTCTATCCTACCATACATTGTACTCTAACACTATCAAATATATTGTACTCTAACAGATAGAAAAGAAGGAACATAGAGGACATTAAATTTTCATTTTCTTCATCATAGGATGAAGATTATTCTACAAAACACTGCATGGTTTTTATGATTTTGATGTTATTATATATGAACCTTTGGTATTTGATATTTTGGATGTTTTATGCAAATTATGACTGAAACTTATAGTTTAAGATTAAATATCTTATATATAGACCTACAGAATTTGATATACGCTCTGCTATCAAAAATAGCCCACCGCTATTTAAAACCTTGATCGCAAGCATATGGTTAAGCAATCGGAGCATATGACAGAGGAGAATTCAGGGTGAATCACTAAGGGCCAAGGAGACCAAAAGGTGAAGTGAACCAAACCGCTCGCGCAAATGTACACAGAACTAAGAGGTACTTGTCTATCTCCGCTTGCCAAGTCTTGGACAAAATCCATCTGCTCTAGAGATTCTGCAGGCATATAATGGGCAGTAAGTCAGATGATGAAGACCTGAACTCTGGGAATGATTGTCTTGCACCTCCAAACTATGGATCTGTTCTTTTTGACTACGGCTGATGGCTTTTTGGCTGTTTATGACAGAGATTGCGAAAAGAGGGATACACGCTTGCGATTTTTGATAATACAGATATTAATTTTTTAACACGTACTACAATTAACTTGTAAACTCCATCTTAAAAAAATACTCCGTTTAAAAGTTAGTTACTATAACAAAAGTCAAAAGCGGCTTTTAGAAGCCACAAAGAACATGCCCTATTGAGTGGAAACCAAACATAGCATAAATTTACAATTCAATACCCCTAAATTCAAACAACGAGGAAGAGAAGATTGAAGAAAGAAAGTCCATGTATTACAACTTCACAATCAGTAACAATTCACGAATAGTGCTTGTTAAGTGTTAACACACAGCTCCACTCCCCCAAAACCCGAGATGCATCACGATAACATCTATGAAAGGCACTACCATTTGACAGTGGAGGAAAATACCTTATTAGTTACAAACTTACACCACCATGACAATAACATGTGTTTCGCGTATTCATCCATGCAAGATCATACAACTAAGTTGCAAAAGCCCATTAACAGTTATGGTGGGAAAAAATGCCTTAACAGATAAACAAACTAAAAGTGGAACATTCATGCTCTGTCAAGCTTTGCTTATCCTGAAGCTGGCCAACCTGAATTACAGACAGTGGCCATACCAGTTCTTCCTTTTTTAAAAAAAAAAAAGAAAATGAGCACAGAACCAAAACCCCTGCCACCAACAAGCCAGAATGTGAAAAGAAGAACACCTATTTAATCTATTTGAGTCCATGAAGATTCTGCTACATATACTTAGTGAAAGATAAAAATAAGCCAGTTTCTTCTCCCAGTCAGGCATGCAAGTAGGTCAGATTTAGAGCAGACAAAGCAAAAAAAAAAAAAAAAAGCAGACCCTACCACCACAGTTGTTTTTGAAGCAAACTACAAAGGAGGATACATGAACAAAACAGCTCTTCGTAGGTATGTACCCATCATATGCTCTACAGATGTGTTAAGGCCACCTCTTATCAACGACTTATCATACGAAAGGAGCATTTGAACTTCAAAGCCCATTCATTGCATAATTCATACTAGTCTTTATCAGAGTATATTGTCATGATTAATGAAAGCAGTTTAGTTTAACCAGTATGGTTTCAAACTTTGAATTCACCGAATATGGTTTCCAACCTTGATATAGTTATAAACTTATACCGGACCAAATCCCACCAGCAGCCTAGTAACTATTAAGGATATAAAGATATTTGTATCTTTTTCTTACTTTTTAGGGTTTAGTTGTGTTGCATGTTGGGTTGTGCAATATATATGTTGCGCCATTGCCGCCGTCACCGTCTTGGATTTCGATCTACTTTATAGACTGCAAACATGCTTTTTGAGTTGCCACACGATTCCGGATGGGAAAATATCACAATTTTCTAAGAGCTATACGCTATGACGACATCTTCAAGACTTCAGCTTTGGATTTTCCATATTTTAGTATCGACTATTTCAAATGCAATGTTATTACATACGCCTTGCATTTGGAAGGTTGTTAATGATATAAGAGTATTTGTATTTTTTCTTAGTTTCTAGAATTTAGCTGTGTCCCTTAAATCTTATATTATATATTGCTCATTGGACTGCAATATATGTATGTTTCATCTATTCATCTATAGATCTAGCAATAGCAATCTCCGCCCGGTTGGTGGTGGGAACCAGTAGCATGCTGAAAGGGTTGTCACCACCAGTAACCAGGCATTTGAGGTTTAAAACTGGACACTGGTGGTCTATTATCATTATTTTTTTGTGCTTGTGTGTGTAGCAGCAACAAGTCATATGTCACCATTTACTATTTTTTTAGAAAGATATAAATAAAGCTAATTTGAACTACAACTAAATTATCCCTTTTTTGGTATACTTATCTAGACCGATATGAGCAGTAACAGGCTGTTTACCACCAGGTTTTCCTATCCACCCTACTGATAGGGTAATAATTGGTATACCGATAATGCTATGAGAAGTCTTTGCTCTCCATACCAGAGCAGATAAATACTTGGGCATGCGCAAATATGATCACAACACTCTAAAATGCCAAAAACAAACATACACAAAATGTACATCTTTCAGTAAATGAGAGCGAAATAGGGAAAAATTTATGGACGGCAATACCTCTACCATAGTATGTCAGTGGAATAAAAGACTTCACTGAAGCAGCACAAATAGGGCTCTTGCTAGTTGAAACCCTCATCTACATTTTTTCTAGCGAGGACCTGACAACATTATTTAAGAAGAAATACGATTACAAAATATGAAACCATTAAACAGTACAAGCTTTCAGTCCTATAAAAAACTTTCAGTTGCTTCTTATTTGGTAGGGATCCCCTTTCTTCTTGATACTCAATGATAACCCTGGCACTATGGCAAAAAAGATTGGAAGAAAAGTAATCCCATGCATTTCATATACAAGATTGTAAATGTCATGTGCCAACACCGGCATGGGCCCTATATGGTTACTGTAGCACAAATTTGGTTAAGCATTTGGTTAGAGATTGCTTTGAGATAAGATCTTGTTATTTGATTAGATACTGTTGTTAGGGGTTAGCCTCATCTATATGAGGAGAGAAGCCATACATTCATGATAAGCAAAGATGAATAAACAAGTTCCTAGGTCTCTCCCTCAACCAACTATTCTAGAAGCATTCCTCTTCAATCGGTGCTCTCCTTCACCTAGTGCCGTTCTACAACAAGTCGTCGCTGTTCGACCTCCCTCTTAACAAATGTTTTTACCTTCTCGATGTATTAGTTTACATCACAGCAAAAAACCAGATTGATTACCAATATAAAAGAAACAAAACCACACACATATATATCACATGAAACCATACGGAATCTCAGATTTAAACTGAAATTACAAGATTTTCACGCAAAAAAGGGCATATTATCCAAGGGAAGTACCCAATGCATCTTCTCCATTCAGTGCAAGTACCAGTGACTGCTTCCCCAAGACAATATGCCCTTTATGGCGTATCCTTCCATACACCTCTTTTATAAAGTATAAATCTTAAAGCAAAATAGTTAATATTAGATGATGGCAAATCTGCATTAACGTATAAAAATAAGTCAAATTGAAGATTAGATATAGATATAGACTTTAATATTAGGTAGGGGCAAATCTTTGATTTGATTTATTTTTTATGTTATGCACATTTTCCCACACCTAATATTAATTACTTTTTTTAAGATTCGTAAACTTTTTAACAAATGTGTACCGAAGCGGACCCCAACCTTTATTCTTTAGTGACGATTGTTATGGCCTTGAATTCATGGAGCCAGGGTAAACACCATGAAGAGGATGGCTGGGTGGCGGCAGCGTGCTGTGGGGAGAGAGGAGACTATATATGAGAATGTCTTTGTTCTTTCTTTCTTGCTTAATGAAAAGAGATACACCGCCATACTTATATAGAGCCAACCACCTAACAATTAAATCTAAACCTTCCAATTAATAAAGATAACATCACAAGCTCAATAAGGAAAGCTATAACTAAATATGATAACTAATTCATTTATTCTTCTAAATTCGTGGGATTGCAGTTGCTGAAGCTTCCTTGCAGCTAACCCATGGCCATAACACAATCTTGTGCATTTTGTTAATGGAAGTCTCACAGCAACGTAGCTAAATTAGCTACATTTCATATAATTTGTACACTGTCAGCATATCCAAATATCACAACCTAAGATGGAATGCAATACTGCCTAATCAATACTCTCTCCGTCCCACAATATAAGTCTCTATTCTTGGGAAGCGGCATCCCACGATACAAGTCCATTGAGGGAATCAAAGTGTAGTTATTGCAATATTTCTACTCCATACCCCTGCTTGAATACAGAAAAAGTGATTGAGTAGTTATAATATGACATTTAATAGGGGCATAGATGGCCCAATGACATTAATTATTTCTTAGATCTGTGTTTCCTTGGTCTGTACGTATGGTGGGCTTGGACTTATATTGCAGAACGGAGGGAGTATTTATTCAATATAGCCAATATAGGTTGCTCCATAAACCTGTGAAAGCTGTTGTTACCACCTGACCTTCCACATCTGGGTGAAAACCGTAAACAACTTTTTAGATAAAGCTTGCACTAAATGGCTAAATGGCAGTGAATTAGTAACTGCCAACAGATATGAATAATATTGGGCAAGATCAAAAACTCTTCATGAGGTGCAGACTGAAGATACATTAAAACAGAACAAGTGTAACTAAGTGATATAACATGAAGTGTACCAAGGAGGACATCATCTCCTATCTAAGTTCGAGAACCAAAGTGGATTCCACAAACCCCAGGAAAGCAGTGATAAATACGATATAGAATCATTCTGTCTCACTAAAGGAAAATGTATTAAGTAAAATCAAAACATTTCAGAGTAACACTGTTCTAGAGCATGTCATAAGTAACACACAGGAAATTAACATAGATCTATACATCATGTGTGGTTAATATTTTACCTGCATCATGCTTGTAAGAACACAGAACACTGTTGCAGGAATCCACCGTTATCTTATAAATCCATGACTGCAAACCCTACAACTAGTAAAGCACATCCATTGAACTTGACAAGTCAGAAAAATCCATTGGATCGATAAAAACTCATTCCTACCGATTCAGGCCTGGACCAGGGCAAAAGGAGCATCCACGGATCCACCTAAGGCCCATGGGCCAGATGGTACCCAGCCCAGAAAAGTAATGATTTAAGCCTTTGCAAAAAAATGTGGGCCTATTTTAAAATGAGAAGAAGCTTTGGATACCTCTACATTGCTAGAGATGCAATGAATCCAAGGTTATTAAGTCGTAAAGTCGAGTCGAGTCGCTTAGGGGGCGACTAGGGAGACTAGTCGACCGACTAGTCTGGACTAGTCGCAACTAGGGAGGGAGGAGGCTGCACAAGGAGGGAAGAGGGGGAAGGAGAGAAGAGGGGGGAAGGAGAGGGGAGGAGAGAGGAAGGAGGCTGCACTGACCGGAGAAGCAAGGAGGGACCGAGGGAGTCGCCGTTGCCGCCGCCAGATCCGCCATCGCAGCCGTCAGATCCGCGGGATCCATCGCCGCCGCCAATCCGTCGTCGCCTCCCGCTTCACCGGCGCCGGATCCGCCGTCGCCTCAGCCAGATCCGCGGGATCTGTCGCCGCCGCCGCAGCCGGATCCGCGGGATCCGTCGTCGCCGCCAGTCCGCCGTCGCCTCCCGCTTCACCGACGCCAGATCCGCCGTCGCCGCAGCCGGATCCATCGCAATCAAGGGAAACGCGCGCGCGGCGAGGAAGGCGGCGTGGCGAGGAGCGGCGCAGGTGATGGGAAGGTGGGCGTGGGCGAGGAGCGGTCGGCAAGGGCGATGGCAGCCACTGGAGGAGGAGAGACGAGCGGCGGCCACCGAAGAAGATCAGAAGACGGCGGCGCTGCGGAGACTGTGGAGAGACTGCAGTGCGAGATGAGACTACGGGAGACACTGAGGGAGACTGTGGCTAGGGAGCTGCGCACGCTATTTACCGGCCGCACGGAGTTGGGCCAGGCCGACGCGGTAATGGGCTTCAGTCGGCCGACTGGAAACAGGTGATTAGTCGCGTTTAGTCGTAGATTAGTCGTCCGGACTCCCGACTAGTCGCTCCAGTCGAGTCGGTCTTCCTAGTCGTCCATCCTGTACCAACTCGACGACTAGTCGTGGATTAATCGTGGATTAGTCGACGACTTAATAACATGGAATGAATCACATTAAGAAATTCAACTGGTGTAAGCACGGCCAGAACAGGTACATAACATAAGTACCTGCTATTTTGGGCAAGCATAAATACCTGCTATTTTGGGCACATCAAGCCAGAAATGACAACTTTCATTCTCCCGGCCAGTAAGCACTGCACAACAAAATAAATAGGATGATTACAACTCAGGAGGATAAACCAAAAGAAAAACTAACAGGTCCAGCGAATTTATGACCACTGGACAGCTATATCCTAAAGTGTACGAATGGCATCACAGATCTTCTATCCTTGTTATGCTCCAGAAAATAATGCCATTTGGGAAATATAACTATGAAAGCTATGTTACATGTGCTGTCAGACATAAATGACATATCTCTATTAATTAATTTCTTTTTCTGATGAACTAGTAGGAGACAGTAAGGACAAATCCATTCTACATCATAGAGTTCATATTATACCATTTACATGTATCCTTCATGTGTTTACTTAGTGCATGTAGATCAAACTGCACATCTTGACGCATGAGAAACCAAAAGGACTGAACATTCTTCTATTTAAGTAAAGCTTTAATTAGGTTGATCTCATTTCTATTAAAAGATACAGAGAAGCTACCAACAATAAATATTTTCTATTCAAGCATGTTCTGCATACAAATAGACCTAAAGGAGAAGAATGCACTCTTGTTGAACTTATCATCAGTAAAGAATCATTTTTGCGTGCAGAGAAAGAAATTTCATGGTGGATAGGAAAGGGCTAGAGAATGGCGCCAGGACAACAGTTCTTAGACCTTGTTTCTACTCAACTGAGATTCACAAATATCCAGTGATGCTATCTAGGTGTTATGGAAATTTCCTTGTAACTGTAGGATAAGGACAAAAAAAGTAGTAACTTACATACTGTCTATTTGTGAGCCTGTGCCAGACTAACAAAAAAGTGACAACCACCACATAGCTTTCTCTTTTAAGATCATAAATTGATTTAATTAATTTCCATCGAAATCCTTAGTCTGATCCAGTGCATGTGATGAGTGAAAAAAAAACGGACTGTGGATTGGACCTCTGCTGGCCCCATCAATTTACACAACCCCATTAACCTTTTGTATTTGAAATTCTGCAGATTTGAACCTTCGTGTTTCTACCCAAGTACCTTTGACAAGATATGGCCACTTCTGTTTCTCTATACTCTTCAAGGCATCTGCTCAGTAAATCATCGCCATAATTTAAAAATTAAAATCATATGCTCTTTTACTAGTACATTCATTCATCATTTGCCATATGAGGCATCTACATTTACTTTGACACCGGGAGATTGGATCACAAAGACCCTATATGCAACTTCACTAAAAATATATATTAATTGCTAATAATTCAATAGCAATTTGCTGTGATGGCATTAATACTCCAATTATGCATTATTTGGTTAAACACCTCACAGGTGTGTATGTAACGTGTGCTCAGTAAATGCTTGAGAGAATCTTGCGACAACAGTGTCAAAATGCAGGTTGGTAATTTCACAAGTTTGACATACTGTCATTTGGGGATAAGTGCCACCCAAATATCAACCCTATTTCGGTATATAAGAGATTGTACAGTACCAAACATATTATTAAGGAGTTCCCAATAACATCCGAATAACGGAAATCCAGATAACATGCAAACATCCAAAAATAAATATCTACTAGTCCTTGCGGAGAATCCAGATAAGACTAATAATCCAGTCATGGGATCATGGCATTATATCTCACAAGGAGCGTACCAATTCAATGCCATGCTGTGAATTAAGAACATCGACTGTTGGGCACGGACATGTTAATACAACATGGACTTCGACATCAAGCCTGAAGCACACCAGCACCAATCCAAAACATGTCCACATATTGCTGTAACAAAACACAGATACAAAAGTGAGGGACAATTGCTTCATATGCCTTCCACCTACAAGTTCAAAAAATTATACCTTCACAAGATCTTTGATAATTTTTTCAATCTGAGATATATACTTCTCCATCAGTTTTTCTGTTGGTGGCAATCGATTGCCCTCAAAAGGCAATAATTGTGTCGACTGCATAATCCACTATGGTATTGTGGGCATCTTCAGTCACAAACTCCTCAGTTAAATACTGTTTTGCCACCTTCTTCACATGATCCATCAATAGGCGATGGAAAATTGCCTGTAGTCCGTCATTGTCACTTGAATGCTCTGCTAAGGGTATATAGCAGTGTTAGTCTAGAATCAGTCCCTTTGAAGTATGGAAATATATACAGCTAGGGATTATACGACAAAAATACATCATAACAACCAGCATAGAAGCAGTCCAGTTCATTGTTATCCAACTGCATGCTAAAAACAGCAAAGAATAATCAGGGGTAACTCAATGGGAAAATCGAATTTCCTTGTGAAATAGCAACTTTGTTTCAAATTGGAGTCAAGGGTATATGAAATCAAGAGATCACGTCATCATTACTCAATCAGAAACGTATACAATGAGATATGCCCAAAAAAGTTTCTGTTTGGTCAAAGCCATATATGAAAGGGCCATCAAACAGGCATGACAGCTTCAGCCTATAGGCTTGTTTGATATGGCTGTGGTTTCAGACTTTTGGCTGAAATTTTGAATTTTAGCTGTTTGCGACAAAGATTATAGACTGAGAGATAATTGTTTGCGATTTTGAATTATACAGATGTTCGGCTTTTAACGTGTACTACAATTAATTTGTAGACCCCATCTTAAAAAAATACTGTATTTAAAAGCTAGATACTGTAGCAAAAGTCAAAAGCCGCTTTTAAAAGCTGAAAAGAACATGCCCTATGTATGATGTATCTACTATCTTTGTATTCGTCCATTTATTAATGTTTCACTTACAAATAACGGGGCCGCTTGCATATAGGTCAGAGCTGTGGAAATGAAAACCATTAGGTCAATTTACAACACCTTTAAGTGCTCAACATTTAAAAGATGTTACTAATCTAGAAAATTGTTACAACATAAATTCAATTTTCGATCAAGCCAACATACAGGTCTAATCAGACTTAATTGCCCTGTTTATAATTGTTTTCAGGGTAGTATTCTAACTAATTCAGAGGTAAAATAATGTATTGCTAGTTAGGGCAAAAACAACGGAGAAAATAGATCACCAGGATAAGCATGAAAAGTTCCTCACAGTTTCACAAGTGCATGGATAAAAATGAGGCAAGAATTCAAGCATATGACAAACCAGCTGTTAGTTGACAACAGGTTTGATGGACTAGTCTATATGGAACAAATGGGGTTAAGCATTGTCTGGCACATGCACAAATGAAGTGGGGGCAAAGAATTAAGCTAATTACATTCAAGAAGACAAAATTTGTCTCCCACCCAAAATACAAAGCAACTGATATCAGGTAGGTGCTAACTTTGCCTGACTAAGTATCTGTTTGAATTCTTAATGCAGAACATTCTGAATGGGGAACGATTAAGAAGCATTTTCAGCAGAATAAATTGTTTGTTATTATCCAATACTAGTCTATGACACATCTTAGGAATTACACCAGCATTTCTAAGATGTTATGGTTATTTCATCATGAGGTGTGATTTATCTTATTTAAAAATCAATCCTCTCAAAAAGTTGATACACTCCTAAAAAATATCTTGAAACTTTCTAAAGGGACATAATGCCACCAAACAATAAATCGATATGTTGAAGAAATACACAAAAAAGTGATCTAGATAGGGGCACAATGTGCTGATGCATCAAGTATACTGCATTGCACCATCTCTGATTCCAATTTCGTTCATCCTTCTTGCCATGATTGCAAGCAACGCTATGACATAGTATAAATATTTCATATTTATACAAGCAAAATCAGAAGTTGTTGCCAAGGTTTTAAATAGCAGGTAGCGGAAGCGTAGCGGTAGACTGTTTTTTTATAGCAGATAGCATATAGCGGAGATATAGCGGGCGCTACATGTTGAGCTATAAAACACTTAAAATATAAAGATACTTAATCTTAAACTATAAGTGTCAACCATAATTTGCATAAAACATCCAAAATATCAAATCTCACAAGTCTATATCTAAGATAACATCAAAATCATAAAATCTATGTAGTATTTTGTTGATTAATCTTCATCCTATGATGAAGAAAATGAGAAATCAATGTCCCCTTTGATCCTTTTCTGTCTACATGGAGAATCTGTGCTTGTTGCTTGGCTTCTCATTATCCTTTGATAACGCATACTTGCCTTGTTTGGTAAATCATACAAGAAAATAGATCAAGCATTAGACTTACCTTGTTTGAGCACTTAGGTGTGCATGGGCTCTTCCCTCCTCTTCTGACGAGATAGAAATTTCCAATGGGTAGAGGAGATGGAATGTTATTAACTAGCAAAACTGAAGATATTGGGAATATGGAAGGTTAATTAATTGGATTAGATGGTGATATGGAAGCCCATTCAATGGAAAGGCCAGCATTAATGAAACTTAGAAAATCAAGAGACATATCCCTATATCAGAGGTAGTTTGAACGTTCTTGAATTGTAGCGATGATATAGCTTGTAGAGGATAGTGCGTGTATCGGTTCAATATATCGACAATATTGCACCAAACCACAACAACTACCGATACGTAGCACTCAGGGTACTTTGCCCGCTATAGCACGATATTTAAAACAATGGTTATTGCTCAATAAAACGTGTAATCTGAAAACTATTTATACATGATTGCGCTATTTACGTAGTCACAGATACAAATTAATTGCTTGTTTTTAACTAAAGTGTCTGCCATTTTTTATAATCCCCACTCTCATAAAATAATGTGATTTTATTTTGACGGAAGCAAGAGCAACAACTCACCATGCATCAGCATGCCTAGTCGTATCAGTACATTAGTCTGGGAGAACTACCTCTTTGCGAAATATTAGTCTCTCAAGCAATAAGTTGATTAAGTTCTACAGTGAGACTAAATCCTTGACTAGTGCTACCACATTATTGGTGAGTGGATTATGAGAAGAGTGTATATAGTAATAACAATGGAGGTGATCGTTAATCGATTGATTTGTCAAATTTGTTGTCTCATTCGATAAAAATAGTGCAAACAATCTAATAATATTGCTAATGCACATTAATCTCTCATCATTGTGACATTACAGACTCTAGCAAGCACGATTACAAGCTAATTGCCTAATCTCTCATCCTTGTAACACTAGAGACTCTAGCAAGCACGACTACAAGTTAATTGCCTAATCTCTCATCCTTGTAACACTAGACTCTAGCAAGCACGGCTACAAGTTAATTGCCAATGCCTACATCACCCACATGCATTAGGATAGGCCAACTAGATGCTCAACAACAAAATTGACATGACCTTTCCAGACAAAATCAGCAAGGGCTAAGTAAAATGCCTTACTAATTGCACTACATTACTTAAATCCATAAGACATGGCTCCTAATCAGAGATATTTTCAGCCACCCCCATCATCATAACATTGCTAAGCAGTTCCACCATCTATTCATGGCGACATCTTGCCCACACAATACTACTCGTCAACTTGCAAGGATATAACACTAGTTTCCAAGCAACTGAAACAAACCAAAAAATTCATGCCAAATGCTAGAGATTAAACACCAGAGATGAGAAGCTTCTCCCACGTATCTTGTCGATCGTCCCTACATAAATCTAACATCACAAACAAAAACGCGTATCTGAACAGCAACTATAAGAGCATCGCAATCATGTATCAGCGGGAACCGAAGCAACAAGCAAGGCAAGCACAGGGGTGATCACAGTGCCATACCGCCCGACCGCGAAGCGTTGGCCGAAACCCTAGCCGTCTCGACCGCCGCCTGCTGCTCCGCTCGCGCCACCATCCTCATCTGCGCGTCCTCGATCCCTCCCGCCGGCATCTGCGCAGGGAAGCCACGGCGGCCTCCGTGGCCGCCGCCGCCAATGCTGCTCGCCATCGGGGTTCCTGCCGCCGCGGTGGAGTTGCGCCTGGGCGGTCGAGTCATGTGGAGGAGAGGCGAAAAGGCTGTGGGGAATTTGGGGTTTTGGGGGGGAAGAACCTCACCGGGCGCGCTGCTGCGGCGTTTGCTCTCGAGTCTCGACAGTTCCCACTCTTGCTCTGTTCACACTGGCGCGGGCGCGTGGCTGGCCTTGCATAGAGGAGCTGCCGTGATGCGGGCCACCTGGCAGCCTCGCGGATCGGCCAGCGTCCGTCCGTTGGACCCTCGCCTGGACCTCGTGGCGAAGGGGCGCGTACCAGGTGACTCGCTCCATCGCAGCCAGTGGGCAAACTGCTGCAAGGAAGTGAAGAGGCGGTCCTGGGTAGTTTTGGGACTTGGTTGTGATATACCTTTCTTGAAATAAAATTTGAGAATTGAGATGTTTACAGGTAAATCCAAAGCTACTATGATGATGGTTTTACCATTGGATTCAAAGTTTTTTTAAGGGGGGGGGGGGGGGTGTAGATTGATGCTGCTTCATCGACAAATGCTAGTTTTAGCATATCTCGTTCTTTCAGTCAACCATGGCTTTTGGCACAGACAAGCTTCGCGTCCACCGCCATGAGTAATGTTCATGGCCGCTTGCTTTTGTTTTTGGAGGGTGATGGGGTAGAATTTGAAGATGCGCTTACAAGTTACAAGCGGATGTTGTACAATAGTCGCTTCATTACTTTTATCATCTACTTTGGCAGAAAGTGCGATTCTAACGATCTCTCAAGAAGTGGAATTCTGATGGCACCAATGCTTGGTTATGTCTATAAGCTTATGTGGACACTTGCAATGTGTTGCTTCATAATTACCGTGAGTTTTAGATGCTAGCTCAACGATAATGCATGTTAGGAGAAGCTGTAGATGAGTTCCACCTCCATTGCCATGAGTCAAGTACGTGCATTGCAGGTGTTCATGGAGAAAGTGAAGAGTTAGACGTCGGAGTTGAAGGTGGCGAAGCAAAACAACCCTAGCTTCATTATGATATTGTCTGTTTTCGTACATAACGTGGTGTCAACTATGTTTTTATTTTGAAAAGATGGCAGGAACTCTATCATTTAATATAAGAGGGAAAAGAGAGTACATATTACAGCTCAACTGGCAAGAAATGCCAGACTTGGGAAAGGGTTGAAAAATACACTTTAGGTAAAACTAGCTCGAAAGGAGCGAACGAGGTCATCACAAGTTGTGGAAGGCCTTCTTCCGTCGTTCAATGTCTTATCTCACTTTGTCAGCGACCTCTTGGGTCGTGCCATGTTGATTTTGGAAAATCCTTCTGTTTACGCTCCTTCCGAATGATCCACATGATCGATGATGGCATTGCCGTTGAAGTCCCTTCTTTGTTCTTTTGGCATTGCCAAGGTCGCTTACTGCCACTAATCGATGATGGCATCATAGTTCGGTGGCCTGATGTTTTGTACAATAATGCAGTTCGCCGAGGTGAGCACCGTGACCAGACTTTGGTTGGTAGCAAAGAGGTAATTGTTGGAATACGAATAGACTACGCTAACGTAAATTAAAATTTTCTACTGCGTAAATCAGGAAGCTATGTGAGTAAGAGATCATATATCGTTATCACTAGACGTGCAGTGCAACAAAAGTAGAGTTGAAGCAGCAAATTCAACGAAGAGCACGTCGATGTAGTAGAAGTAGTTGATTGTCCCCCGGCTAACCGTCTCCTTCTCGCGATCGTCCTGTTCAGCGCAGCAGTCATAACAGCGCCTCTAATGAGGTCCACACGTCCGGGATGGAACACGGTGCGTTAGTGTGCTAGCACTAGCGCGCATGACAGGGATTATGAGAGATGACGGCTAGGGTTTCGATGGATATATTTCGGAATGCCTCCCTCAGCCTTCGCACCTCTCCTAATATAGCCTCTAATCGAATCTTTATCCGATACAAGTAGAGATCGAATCCCACTCGAAAACTATCATCCGGGCCCTTATCGTTCCAGCCTATTAAGTATGTGACTCTATAGGTTCATGTATATTTGACCATAGGCTGAAAACTCTTTTTTGGTCTATAAGTCGGTAACGATTTCTAGTAGGACGTAACAACTCCTAAATATATATAAAGATCATATCGGACAAATCTATATAGTACTTATGTACCGATCCCTTTGCCTCGTGATACCAAATTGAACTCAAGACGAGAAATGTGCCATCCTATGATAACTCGATCTTTTACTCGAAACTGTAGTGGATTACTCAGTTGTGATTGACTTTTTAATCACATTCGGCATGACCATGCACTTTCTTAATCTAACCATATCGAGAGGCTTAAAGATCTCTCTTGTTATATAAAAGAGGCAAATTCCATTTTAATCGCTCATATTCCTCTGCATGTTTTATAGTAAATCCAAATTTTACCATATATAGGAAATAATTGCAATATCAAGTCTAAGGATCCTAGTACACTATGTATGAGACCAACTGATGACACTTAAGAATATAACAATTTCTGTAATGTCTCATGATGAGTCAATCCAACATCATGTTCTCTAACATGTGTCCACATTATTGATTTGATATCTCATATCCATGATCCATGAAACATGATCATCAATTAATATATATGCTGATCTGTAAATCATAATTGTCTCACATAATGATATAAGATCAGAGATAATTTAAAATAACATCAAAATATGAATAGAGAGTTTCACGAACAAGTCACATACTTATTGATCAATATGAAAGATATTTATTCAAGAGATAAAATAACATATTATTTAGAAGATCATAAATATAGAAGTGATATAATTATCTTCATGATTGCCTCTAGAGCATATTACTAATAGTAATGGAGCCAAAGCCCAATCTTTGAAGAACTTACATGTAACCTTAGTTTAGCGAGTCGAATGCCTTGGCGATATCTAGTTTGAGGAAGATGGTTGGCATCCTGCTTTTGTGAAGATCACACACCACATTCTTGGTGTGCAAAAATTTATCTTCGATACAATGTTTCTTTATAAAGGTGCTCTAGTAAGGTGGCTTTTTATTTGGAATAAGCACAATGTTTGCAGAGTTTATCCATTTGAAATTTATGGGGCATTCAATCTGGCTACAGTTGGCAACTTTCAGTTATTGGTTTTTGATTAAAATTACATTGTAGCGGTTGTTAGTCCTTTCTAAATCATTCAATTTAAAAATAAAGAAAAAAATACTGTTATATCTCCATGGACAATTCAAAGAAAAGTGAAAAAGCAAAAGCAAAAAAAAAAGAAATCAAAGTTAAGAAGCCGACGCATTCATTTCAACTTTTGACTTCTGTAAACTGGAAGGCAGAAGCCTAGGGCCTTGCGTTCATCTCATAGATTTGTTGAAAGACTGCCACCTAGGTCCCTTTTGATGGTTTCCCAACATTTCGTGAAGAAGAGTCCCATGAACCTGTCTAGGCCAGGCACTTTGTCTCAAGCCATGGAGAGGATGGTACTTTTGATTTCCTCTTCGTCAAAGGGGGCTTCGAGGTGGGAGAGGTCGAGAGCATGGTAGCATAGGGCATGCCAATCCAGAGAGATCGTTCTCAAAGGTGTTTCACCTAGGTCTTATTGGAAGTGTGTGAACAATTTTTTTCTCTTTTCATCTTCGCAGAAGACCAATCCTTGGTCAGTTTTGAGGCAATGGATGTTTTTCCCCCTTTTGTGTGATCCCGCCCTAAGTTGGAAGAATTTGGTATTCACGTCGCCGTGTCATATACAAGTAGGTCTCGATCTTTGCTTCATGCGTGCTTTCTTAACACTTGCTAGTTTCGCTTATTCAAGCTTTAATCTTTTGTGGAGGTCCCTCTCTTGCTGAGTGAGTTGTCTTTTGTTCCTATGCCACATCTAACCTCAGAATGACTTCTTTGATGATAGTCAGTCACAGCCTTATATTCTCTGCTTTGGTTCTTTTCCAAGTCTATTGCTTTTGCTACACAAGAGGGCTTGTTGTGGAGGTGTTTGATGACATTGATAGCTACTACTGATTGGTTCCAAGATGGGTGACAGTCTCTTTGAAGCCCTCCATCCCAACTATGTTTAAGAAGGCTCTTGGATCATTTCCACATTGGGCCATTCTTTACTTAAGAGATATACTATTGGGTTCTTCAACATTTTAAAATAGGGATCACCTGTGGAATGTATCTCGTTCATGGAAAATCCAATGAGATACGTCAAACCCAATTCAGCTACTATGACAATCCATGATTTTATCGAGGGGTAATAAGCTTAGTCAATAGATTATTATTTGTTTTAGCCGATAGAATATCGCTCTAACGAATAGTAAGTCTATCAGAGTGTTGCAACAAAACAATAATTAGAGATAATACATGCTATTATTATATAAACATAGCCACGTAGGGCTAGAGTTTGGTACAAAGCCACTGAGGCTCGAATAATACGATACTAAAAGTACATATTTTAGTTCAACATCTAATTATACAAGGATTATTAGATAACAAGACAATCGATTAGTTGTAAAGGCACCCTGGAGGTTGAGTTCGGGGTGCTATTAACTCCCTAATCATTGTGAGCACCATATGCGGGATCCACCTCATTCGATTCATTCTCATAAACATCTTTGTTCCCTTCCTAATAGAGTTTCCTTGGAAAGGCCTCCTCCATCCTAAGTGAAGACCCACACAAGCGACAGGGTCGGTCCTGATATTTTAGGGGCCCAGGGCGAAACTAGAAATAGGGGCCCTAATATAAATATCTAAATATAAATCTACATACACACATATATATCTAATTTTAGCAACAAACACTTAAAATGTGTTATGTATTAAAGAAAAATTCATATCAAAGAGTTTATAGATATTACCTTAAAATTTTCTTCTAACATTTCTAGATGCGAAGTTATTGATGATGGTATTAATATCAATCTCATACAATAATTTCTTCTCAATACATAAAGTTGCCAAACCGTTTAACCTCTCTTGAAACATTGTTGACCTTATATGATTCTTCTCATTGATGATGCGAAGTCAAATTAACATTTCTATTGGCAGATACTATTTGTGAAGACGACGTGTAAATCAACGTGCATGCACGCTTGGCCGACACAAAATCTTTCATGTTGATTCTAAGTGATAAGCGTGGTGATTCTCACGACGATGCGAAACAAAGACAATATAGCAAATCTTTGATAGATGCCATGATGTATGAGGGTGTCAAGAACTACAGCTAGATTCCATAGAGTCAATGGCACTATATATGAAAAAACATAACAAATCAAACCTTTAAACTTCAGCATATATGAATGCCAAGCAGTGCAGCCAGACGACGAGGCAGTTGCTGTGGAACGTGCACACCTCGTAGAAATTTTTCCGGGGCTGGCAGAAGCCGCTCAGGTGGCGCCGCCCTAGACAAATGAGAAGACGAGAAGTCAAGCGGATGCGGTGCTCTGCTGCATGCTGCGTAATATTTTTTCGTATGTGGGCCAACTGCGGTGGCTAAAAGGCCTAAGATAAATTTTCAAAGCATATATATACTCTACATAGTATATAGGGGGCCTCTGAATTTTGGGGGCCCGGGGCGGCCGCCCCTATCGCCCCCCCTCAGGGCCGGCCCTGACAAGCGATCATCTAAACAAAGTAGAATAATAGCAAGGGTGAGTATTGAAGTATTCAACAAGCTTATTTAACAAAAAGTATTGTATGCTACTAAGCTAACACTTCCTGGAGCATCCATTTCCTTTCTCATCTTCATTTCATTTTCTTTCTCCTTCTCATTCTTATTCTTTCTCTCCTTCTCCTTCTTTTTGCATTTTCTTTCTCTCTCATTTTTATTCTTTCTCTCCTTCTCTTTTCATTTTATCTCTTTCTCATATTTATTATTTCTCTCTTTCTCTTTCTCTTTCTCTTTTTATTTTCTAGACTTATAGAAAATAAAGGTTTTTAGGTTGTGAAATAATTTTAGATTATTAATTTAGAAATCTACTAAATAGTTTATAATGGATAAAAACCTCCACTGGTTCCGTAGCCTCCAGTCCAGGAGACACGCATGAATTCATGATTTATATAGCAGGCTTGTACCACTTTGTCCATAGCCACTCTAATTCTTGTAGCAAGTGGAACATCACATTTTCTTAGATGCAATGCCCAAATCAGATCATAGAATTTTTGTAGCTATCTTAGTATATTATATCTCTACCTAACTACTCTCAATCGACGGCTCGGGCCGGTCTCTAACCCTTATCTGGACACCCATCGATCTCGAAATAGATGTTGGTTGGGGCGGCCTAACACTTCCCCAACACTCCATCTGCGCTAATATATATGCCCTGCGTCCCCTACTTCTGGGTTCTCTCCCAGTTATGGGTTCCTGCAGTTGCATCCCCCACTCTCGGTATTTATACTAGCTCTGGGTTCTTACACCTAGTTATACTACTTACCCATGTGGAGTGTATAATAACCTTAATAGAGTTACTGATTATACCCCACCTCTAACGAAACAATGGTTGTTACGATTGATACGGTTCATTACACAAGTGAAGTCTGATTAATCTTAGATTTTATTCCTTTGCAGAAGGTCCCATACCTGACCATTTTCTTTCCTACCCTAGGGACCTTTCATCCACTTATTTACTAGTCGAGCAGTGGCTTCTTCAACTGTCTGCTCTAAATTCTTAGTACAACAGTGGCTTCCACAATTGTCTACCCTTCTCACTTTTATTTCCTTCTCACAACATTCGTTCGATTTAAATATCATTTTTATTTTTGATGCAGAGTGATAATAATTAAATAGGAACATACTTGTTTTACGGAAGATACTCTGATCAAATGCTTAATGGGATGCTTGCCTAAGTATGGGTGGAAGTTTTGGGTTTCCTGGTAACTTGGGTAAAATTCATCTTCTGCTATTTAGTTCCTATCCTGCAATTTAATACGTGCGCTACAGTTTAGCTTACTGGTGCTGAAGAAAATAACATCAAGGTAAATAATTAAACAAACTACACACAAGCGTCCCTGTGTAATCCCTAAATTTTATTCTAGTCATTTGTAGATTTTTACGACTTAAATTGCTATTTTAATCGCTGCGCATAACTTTATTTAGTCGCGTACAGGTTTTAAATCTCCGAATGGCAATTAATTTATTCTAGAGATCCTAAACAATTCTTAATGGGTTTCTACCGTTTACATGTGACTACCAAATTAATTAATTATTTAAATTAGCACAAGAATGATTTAAACAACAATTCACCAATTTAATCGGTACGTGTTAAATTTTAATCTACTGACAACACGGAATTTACTTTTAATAATTATAAATATTTATTAGTAGGATTTTGCAATTTAATAAACTAGCAAGGTTTTTGTGAGGCGTGCGCTTCTTCTCTTTCCTCTTCTTTTCTTTCTTTCCCATTTCCCTCTTTCTTTTCTCTCTCTCTCTTTCTATCTGGCTGAGCCTTTCCCTAGCCAAAGCCTCTCATCCCTTCAGCTCCTTCTCTCATGCCTCATCGCCTTCTCATTTCCCCTTCTCATCCTCACTTTTCTCTACTGGCTCTCCCTGCCCGATTCGCCCTCTATGGCTTGCCCTTGCTCCGATCGGTCCTCACCCAGGACCCTGACCGGCGTCACCGTCCCACACACCTTCGGTCCCCTGCGCGCCTTCCCGTGGTCGCCTCCCAGTTTCCCTGCACAGGCCACTACCTCCCTTGGCGTCGACCGCCTAGCCTTGCTAGAGTCTCATGTGCCGCCGCCCTTAGGTGTGTCCCTTGCATCATTGCACCCTTCTAGCGCTGACTACTAGCCTATGGCTGCCGCCACCTTGCATCGCCCTGGCCTCCGTCCCATTCCCCGACTCCCCCTTCGGCTCCTCACCTTCGTATCATCCCCAATTAGCCTTCGGCTACCGCGCCACCGAGTTCCCCTTGCACCATCGCCTGAACTCCCCCCGAAGCTCTCTTGGTGCCTCCACGTCTACCTAGCACCGCCGCCTCCTCCCTTATGGCTACCACTCAATTCAACCCTACTCCAACCAGGACGCTGGCCTCCATGCCGACTGCCCCGCCTCCATGGCCGAATGCCTATTTTCTAGCCGTACTCCATTCTATTACTTGATTGCTTGAGTTGGATTATGATATGCATGCTTTTCGATTTGGGATTCAAGGGTGGTGCTACTGTGGCTTCTACGATGGGCTCAAAATCGTTTCGTACGCCAGGGAGTTCGGGACGGTTGTCAGTTGTGTGTGGTGTTCTTTATCTCCTTCCACCCTTGTGGAACATGGGAGGCACTAAAAACTCCTGATGAAATCTGCCCTGGTGATTGGACAGTTGGCAGCTCAGTTTCACTTAAAGTTTAATCACCATGTTGCAGCTGGTCCCATCAACTGGTGGGAAGCATATCGTACCTTCTCTTCATCTGTGCATCCTACCATATTTAACTTCTTTTCCACCTCTTGCAGCCAATCATCTGCCTCTAATGGATCTACAGCTCGGGAGAAAGTAGGTGGACAAGTCTACAGAAAGTCTTCCAGACTGACTCCTGCATTTGGTTGGCGCTGCCCGGCGTTTGCCACTCTCACCATCGAAGCCTCCAGAAAACAGTTTTTGTTTTCTTGAGATTCTTCGCAGGAATTTTTCATGAACTTGAGAATATCCCCCAAATTGCTAAGATTATTGGTGTTCCCTCCATTACTGGCACCTCCTACCTCTAGCTGACTTACAGGTTATCCTATTGGAATACGCGTAGGCTACGGAAGCAGAAAACAAAACTTTTCTACCGCGCACCCAAGAACATCATGCTAAGGAAGGATCATGGATCGTTACCACTTAGACGCCTTGTGCAATGAAGAAGAATTGAAACCGATCCAATCTCACGCGTCGAGGTAGTAGTGGAAGTAGCCGATCGTCCCGACGGATCGTCTCTCCACGCGCGCCGATCGGCCTTCGCAACGAGCGGCGCCTCCACCGGTATCCACACGTCCGGGCTGGGCGCCGATCGCGAGTGTACTAGCACTCGTGAGCGCTAGGGTTTGGCTCGGGAGGTGGCGGCTAGGGTTTTGCTAGATGTTAGCGGGACGAATCCTCCGCCCCTCGCCTCCATATATATAGACCTCCTCACGTGGGCCTCGTGGACCGAGGCCCAATAGGAGTCTATTCGGATCTCTATCCGAATTGAGCCCATATCCGAATCATATTCGAATTAGTGTTCCAACCCGTTAAGCGTGCGACCACAGAGGTTCACGTATACTTGGTCGTGACACGAAACGCCTTTCGATTACCATGTTAATAGCGGCCTCTAGTAAGACATATTAACCCCAAAGTATATGTAAAGATCATATCAATTTGAACTCGTAATGTTCTCTCATGTACGAATCCCTTTGCCTCACGATATAGATTGAGCTCAAGGCGAGACTGTGTCATCCTCTTAATAGCTCAATCACTCTCGATTCCGTGATGGATTATAAACTCGTGATTGACTCCTCAATCACCTTGGCATGGCCATGCACTTTCATAATCCATTACATCGAGGCCCAGAGATATCTCTCCCATAAGGAGGGGCAAATTCTATCTTGATCATTCACATCCCACTACATGTTTCATGGCAAACCCGAAGACTACTTTTATGACTACCCGATTCACGGAGTAGTGTTTAGTAGTCCCAAAATAAGCTACTACTCATGTTGGGAACCATGATGATCTCAAGTCTAAGGACTCTACATAAACACTACTTGAGACCAATCGATGACACATGGAATCTCTGCGGTGTCTCATGGCGAGTCTATCCAACATATGTTCACTAACACATGTCCATATTATTGATTTGGTATCACCATACCATGATCCATGAGACATGATCATCAATCAATACATATCTTGATCTTTGTCTTTGAATCATATTTGTTCCTCATATGATATACGATCGAGGATCATTTAGAAATAGCAACATCTTAGTATTTAAGAGTCTCATGAATAAGTCACATACTCATTGATCAATAATGATGATGTCTATTCCAAGGAACAAAGTAATGTATCATAAACATAGTATGTGATATATACAACATCTCCATGTTGCCTC
The DNA here is from genome assembly GCA_036346265.1 of Melocanna baccifera. Taxonomy (NCBI): domain Eukaryota; kingdom Viridiplantae; phylum Streptophyta; class Magnoliopsida; order Poales; family Poaceae; genus Melocanna; species Melocanna baccifera. The sequence continues at coordinate 43,380,616 of CM070677.1, forward strand.
AGGGCATATCACTAACATCTCCCACTTGCACTAGAGTCAACCATGTAGGTATCTAATACCCATTGCCCTAGTGTGAGCCTCATGCTTTGGTGGGAAGCGGCTTTGTCAACGGATCTGCAATGTTCAAATCCGTTTGTACTTTGCATATCTTCACATCGCCTCTCTCCACTATCTCGCGGATGAGATGAAATCGCCGTAAAATGTGCTTGGACTTCTGGTGCGATCTAGGCTCTTTGGCTTGCGCAATGGCCCCACTATTGTCACAGTAGAGGTCCATTGGGCTGGAGGCACTAGCTATCACACCAAGCTCAGAAATAAATTTCTTGATCCAAAGCGGCCTCTTTGGCGACTTCTCTAAGCTGCTATGTACTCGGCTCATTGTAGAATCGGCAACCGTCTGCGCTTGGAACTCTTCCGACTTACCGCACCGCCATTCAGGCAGAACACAAATCCAGATTGCGATCTAAAATCATCTTTGTCAGTTTGGAAGCTAGCATCGGTGTAACCATTTACAACGAGCTCTTCCTCACCTCCATAGACAAGGAACACATCTTTAGTTCTTCTCAAGTACTTCAAGATGTTCTTTACGGCAATCCAGTGACTTTCACCTGGATCTGACTGGTATCTACTCGTAGCACTTAAAGCATACGAAACATCTGGACGTGTACAAAGCATGGCATACATAATGGACCCAATAGCGAAGCATATGGAATCGCATTCATTTTATCCCGCTCATCGGTGTACTAGGACACCGATTCTTGCTAAGATTTATACCATGTGACATAGGTAGAAAACCTTTCTTGGAATCATGCATATTGAACCTTTTCAACACCTTGTCAATGTACGTATCTTGGCTTAATCCAATTAGCCTTTTGATCTATCTCTATAGATCTTGATGCCCAGAATATATCTTGCCTCTCCTAAGTCTTTCATAGAGAAACTATTTTTAATGAAGACTTAACAGATTCGAAAGCAAAGGAATGTCATTTCCGATCGGTAATATGTCATCCACATATAAGACCGTAAATACGAGTGCGCTCCCACTAGCCTTTTGTAAACACAAGGCTCTTCTTCGTTCTTGATGAAACCAAACCCTTTGATTACTTCATCAAAGCGAATGTTCCAACTCCGAGATGCTGCTTTAATCCATAAATGGATCTTTGGAGCTTGCATATCTTTCCAATCGATTGCGGATCGACAAAACACGTGGGCTGTGTCATGTACACATCCTCACTCAGATTTCCATTAAGGAAAGCTGTTTTGACATCCATTTGCCATATTTCATAGTCGAAATATGCAGCAATCGCTAGAATGATCGAATAGACTTTAGCATTGCGACGGCGAAAAGTTTCATCATAATCAATACCTTGAATTTGTTTGAAACCTTTGGCCTGTCGCGCTTTATAGATGTGAACATTTCCATCTATGTCTATCTTTTCTTGAAAACCCATTTGCATTCAATGGTTTTAACACCATCAGTGGATCAACCAAGTTCCAAACTTGATTCTGTGCATGGATTCAATTTGGATCTCATGGCTTCAAGCCATTTCTCAGTCTGGTCCCACCATTGCTTCTTCATAGGTCTTAGGCTCATCGTTGTCTAACAACAATATGTCCCGTTGTTGAGTAGTCAAGAACATGTACCTCTCGGTGCACGACGTGACCTTCGACCTACGTGGTCTTTGGTGTGTCCACAACGAGTTCTTCAACAGTTTGTTCATCTGTTGTGGTTCTCAGAGGAGCTGAAACGTTATCGGTGTTTCTTGAATTTCTTCAAGTTGCACTTTGTGCTCCCACTATCCCTTCTTGAGAGAAACTCTTTCTCTAAGAAGACACCATGCTTGGCGACAAACACTTTGCCTTCTCCTCGATTATAAAAGTAATATCCTTTTGTTTCCTTAGGATACCCGATAAAGAAGCATTTATCAGTTTAGGAGTGAGCTTATCAGATTGTAAACGTTTTACATAAGCCTCACATCCCCAAATCTTAAGAAAAGACAAGCTAGGGCGTTGTCTGTCCACATCTCATATGGTGTCTTTTCTCACGATTTTGATGGAACCTGTTTAGTGTGAGCGGTTTGTTTCAAGAGCGTACCCCAAAAAGACAACGGAAGATCACTTTGGCTCATCATGGGCGCACCATATCTAATAAGGTGCGATTTCTCCGTTCGAATACCCCATTCCATTGAGGTGTTCTGGCGAGTCAATTGTGGAACAATTCCACAATCCTTTAGATGATTGCCAAACTCATGGCTCAAATACTCGCCTCCACGATCGGATCGTAGAAACTTGATTGTCTTGCCTAAATGATTTTGCACTTCATTTTGGAATTCTTTGAACTTTTCAAAGGATTCGGACTTATGCTTCATCGTAGATATACCCATATCTACTAAAGTCATCGATAAAAGTTATGAAGTCATCGAAAACCACCTCTGGCTGTTAAGCTCATTGGTCCACATACATCAGTATGTACAAGTGCCAATAAGTCATTTGCCCGTTCACCTTGACCGGTGAAAGGTGCCTTTGTCATCTTGCCAAGTAAACAAGATTCGCATGTCTCTAATGATTCAAAATCAAATGAGTGCGAATACCATCTCTATGGAGCTTACGCATGCGTTTCTCATTTATGTGATCTAAGCGGCGATGCCAAATAAGCGTGGGATTCAAATCATTCGGACGTTGCCTCTTTGCATTAATGTTATAGACCGGTGACCCTTCAAGAGTAAGAACGTATAACCCATTCACCAATGGAGTATGACAATAGAACATATCTTTGAAATAAAGAGAACAACCATTGTCCATAGATTTAAAGTCATAACCTTCCTTGCAAACATGAAGCGAAATAATGTTCTTTGAAAGAGATGGAACACAATAACAATTATTCAATTCCAAAACTAATCTCGAAGGTAAAGACAATGGCATGGTGCCAACAGACTACCGCAGCAACTTTTGCTCCATTGCCAGCGCGAAGATCCACTTCGCTCCTCCTCAAACTTCTACTTCTTATTAGCCCACCAACGATTTGCAAATGTGAGCAACCGATCCGGTATCAAATACCCAAGAATCGGTTGATGAAGTAGCAAGATTGATCTCTATAACATTTATACAGGAGTGGAAGTCGTACTTCCTTCTTCTTCTCAAGATCCTCCAAGTACTTTGGGCGTTCCTTTTCCAATGTCACGATTGCTTACGATAGTAACAATCGCATCGGATGAGCATCGCCCTTCTTGTCTTTCTTGGCCTTAGAACCGCTCGCGATCGCATCGGAGCTTTCTTTCTTTTGACCGCGATTCTCTTGACATAGGGCTTGCCCTTGCCTTTCTGCATCATCATCACATGATTGCTGCTTTTCTTAATGCTTTCCTCGTGATTTTAGCATCCCATGCAACTCGGCGTGGTCTTGTCCAGTTGTTCATGTGAAAGTTCATTATGAATGGCTCAAAGCTCGGGAAGCGATCGAGAATCACATCGATAGCCAACTCTTGGCTAAGGGAAAACCAAGCTTTTCGGACTCTCAATGTAGCCAATCATCTTAATCACATGAGGGTGTGGGATTCCCTCTCGCAAGCTCGCACGCAAATAAGGACTTTGAAGTATTGAACCTCTCACCCTTGCTTGGTTCTCAAACATACCACGTAACCCCACAATGATATTGTAGGCATCTGTGTTCTCATATTGCTTCAAGCTCGAGAGGACATTGTGGCAAGCATGAGACAGCTCACATCAAGGCAATCATTCGTTTGCTTCTCATAAGCTCTCCGTGCAGCCATAGTAGCATTATCAGGCAAGTCTTGGGGTAAGGAGACTCAAGGACATACTCCTTGCGCTCTTGCTTGAGAACAATTCTCAAGTTGCGATACCAATCCAAAAGTTTGTTCCATTGAGTTTTCTTTCTCAAGAACAGATCGCAAATTAAAAATCTTGGATGCGGCGTTAGGTGACATGATCTACAACACAAGAATATGCAAAGTTTAGCACTATGTTTATGTTCATCTTTTATTAAACTATTTAGCAAAAGACTCCCACTATGAGTTTTGCAACAAAACTCCTCTAATTTACATAGTGGGTAAAGATCCTCATTTCACTAATTCCTAGTGAGCTTTGGCATCACGGCTAGAAAACTAGTGACATGGGTAAGCAACACTTTGCTAATCACATCCCTATGTGACTCTACTTTGGGTGACATTAGTATGCCTCGGCCCCAATCTATGCCCCAAGGTCCAAAACTATTTTGATAACCTTGTTAAGTAAACCAAATGCTTCCGCATGTAGATGTCCGACATCTACCCCAAATGATGATGATAACCGATGGCACTCTACTTTGGTAGACCTACCATGCGGTGATCATTATCTTTGGTGCAACATATGGAAGGGCATTAACACCTAATTTTAAGAGGATTCTATCCTACCAAAGCAACATATCACATATATCATTGCATAAGAATAAGATAGATAACATCATAGATAAACACATTTAAGCGTGAAGTAGTATGGCCCAAAAATGGTGATATCCATCTCCAAGTAGGTGTAGACGATCTCCATCCTCCACATCACTCCTTTAGGCCACCATGCTTAAAAGCTTGTAACCTCAAAACTAGGCTACTACCTATAATAGCTAGAAATCGAAGATTACAAAGATAGATTCAAGCATTAAGGTCGACACGCAGTCGTTAAATACAATATATACAGCTAACAATAGCTGAAATAATCATGACACGCAGCCATGAGCAGATGTTACATGCATCACATACATCTCATACATTCAAATAAGCTATAGGGCCATACTATTCACATCATTCTCTGCAAAAACAAGTTAGACGTAGAATCGCATTCTACCTAACGATGTGAACCCAAGACGCTATACAAGGGGGGGATACACACGGCCGATCAAATCAACCCAAATCCGATCCATTCAAAATGTCTCAATTTTCATTAGATCAATCATATTGATCATCGCGATCGGTATACTTGAGGAGACCACAACACAAGACCTCGATCTGTTGACTCGATCTACTGATTGTGCGCGATTAGCCCGATGGTGATTCCGGTAGGTAGGGGCAAGTCGCGCGTACATCAAAGAAGGAGCACGAACTAATCTTTTTGGCCTTGTGATGCTATCAACTCATACCAATTTCAACCCCTTATGACCGATTGATCTCATCAACCCGTGCTACCTTATTTAGACTGTAATAGATCCAATCTACTACTATCGCATATCAACATATATGCGCTGATCCATTGCAAACTAAGCAAGATGGCTCGATACCACTATTGGAATACGCGTAGGCTACGAGCGCGAAAACAAAACTTTTCTACCGCGCACCCAAGAACATCATGCTAAGGAAGGATCATGGATCGTTACCACTTAGACGCCTTGTGCAATGAAGAAGAATTGGAAACCGATCCAATCTCACGCGTCGAGGTAGTAGTGGAAGTAGCCGATCGTCCCGAACGGATCGTCTCCTCCACGCACGCCGATCAAGATCGCAACGAGCGGCGCCTCCACCGTATCCACACGTCCGGGGTGGGCGCCGATCGCGAGTGTACTAGCACTCGTGAGCGGCTAGGGTTTGGCTCGGGAGGTGGCGGCTAGGGTTTTGCTAGATGTTAATCGGGACGAATCCTCCGCCCCTCGCCTCCATATATATAGACCTCCTCACGTGGGCCTCGTGGACCGAGGCCCAATAGGAGTCTATTCGGATCTCTATCCGAATTGAGCCCATATCCGAATCATATTCGAATTAGTGTTCCAACCCGTTAAGCGTGCGACCCTGTAGGTTCACGTATACTTGGTCGTGACACGGAAACGCCTTTCCGAGCTACCATGTTAATAGCGGCCTCTAGTAAGACATATTAACCCCAAAGTATATGTAAAGATCATATCAATTTGAACTCTGTAATGTTCTCTCATGTACGAATCCCTTTGCCTCACGATATAGATTGAGCTCAAGGCGAGACTCGTGTCATCCTCTTAATAGCTCAATCACTCTCTCGATTCCGTGATGGATTATAAACTCGTGATTGACTCCTCAATCACCTTGGCATGGCCATGCACTTTCATAATCCATTACATCGAGGGCCCAGAGATATCTCTCCCATAAGGAGGGGCAAATTCTATCTTGATCATTCACATCCCACTACATGTTTCATGGCAAACCCGAAGACTACTTTTATGACTACCCATTCACGGAGTAGTGTTTAGTAGTCCCAAAATAAGCTACTACTCATGTTGGGAACCATGATGATCTCAAGTCTAAGGACTCTACATAAACACTACTTGAGACCAGCTGATGACACATGGAATCTCTGCGGTGTCTCATGGCGAGTCTATCCAACATATGTTCACTAACACATGTCCATATTATTGATTTGGTATCACCATACCATGATCCATGAGACATGATCATCAATCAATACATATGCTGATCTTTGTCTTTGAATCATATTTGTTCCTCATATGATATACGATCAGGGATCATTTAGAAATAGCAACATCTTAGTATTTAAGAGTCTCATGAATAAGTCACATACTCATTGATCAATAATGATGATGTCTATTCCAAGGAACAAAGTAATGTATCATAAACATAGTATGTGATATATACAACATCTCCATGTTGCCTCTGGGGCATATCACTAACATATCCTTGCCCAGGTAGAACACTGTGATTGTTGGATTGATGGTTTCCCTCGGCTTGAGCGTTACCGGCAGATCCTAATCTAACAGTATGATCTGGCTCGTTCGGGTTAGGGTTTTCCATCATGTGGAAAGGTAAAACCAGTCTTGCTAGTTTGCGTTGATGATGATAGTGCATTTTGGAATGGCTTGAAATCATGAGGAGGTTGGTGCTAAGCTCATGTTTTTAGGAATTTTGTAGGGTAGGACTAATTTTGGAAAGAAATAGGGGTTCCAATCCTCTTCGCTTGGTGACCTATTTTTACCCCGTTTGGGAGTGCTTGGAGTATGAGTATCCATGAATATGTGTTCTCTAGTAAATCACAAGGAACAATCGTGCTTAGGATTTGAAGGTTAAATATGCCAATTTAGCTGTAGGGTAGGTAGGGTGTGTCGAATGGACTTAACTACCAGGGCTAGTACACTATTTTTGGTGTCTACTGGGTATGTGACCAAAGAGCTAGCATTCAAGGGCTTGAATTTGTTGGGCACCAAAACCCTATGTCTGGGATGGATACTATTCCACGCAAGCATGGCCTAGGTCCTCAAGATTGATCGATACTACTACGAGGATAGGTAGGCGTGGAGAGTAACTTGCTAGATTAGGAGTATGGTATTATTACACTGTTCCTGAGTTCAGTGTAGGTCAGATCAGTGATATGGAGAAAATGGACACTTCCATTTATCCATAATATATGTCATCATGGAATGCATGAATAAACCTTCCAAAAACTTTAAACACTAATGTGTAGAAAATATTTGTATAGAATGACGCAACTAGTTTTTGTGAAAATAATCTTTTCCTAAGGCCAAGTCAAAACCATCTTTTTTTGTAAAAGTTTTATTTTATAATTCCATGGTCAAAATCATGCACTGGGGATTATGCCAAAGGTTACTAAGATCATATATTCATGATTTTGGGGAAGTGCACCATAATTTAGATAACACTATTTCTGCGGATCAGTCCATGCAAATCATGGGTGTTGAGATTATCCAAAATCATCATAATGTTGAACTAAATTGCAAAGGCTTTGATATTAGAATATCTGTACTAAAAGAATCAAGTCTAATTCAAGAATGGAGTGATATAGGTAATTGAGGATGTATCTAATTGGCCAGTACAAGTGGTAGGTACAGGGTTTCAGATATAGACTCCTAAGGGATGTGATTTTGTGCTGATAGCGTTTCTCGGGGGAGTTTAGGATAGGGTGAAAAAGGGAATTTTTTATCTGATCCATCAAGGTTTAGAAACCATGCAATCTACAGGTCTGAAGATGAAGGATAGGTAGCTAAAGTTTAATTCAGTTAGACTATAAAGATACACCAACTAAATTATGCGAGCATCTATGGGGATGTTAAGGAATAAAACATCTACTTTGGGTCTCTAGTCAACTAATCCAAATCTATTAGTCCCTAAGATTGTCCCATGTGGCCTACTTTAAGAATTGTAGGGAATTGTGCTACCCTTTTGAGGCTGTGACCACTCATCCTATAAGGTGGTCGAGTTATTTCTTTTATCATTGATTAGATTGATGAAGTTAGATTTTCAGAATATTTGCTTATCATAAAATTACCCATTCTCTTGCAACAAGCTTATACAAGAGGTAAGAACAAATTTTATTTATCTTGTAGATACTAAATTTTGTATTAATGTTTAGCATGCGAGTAGATGATAAATTATTTATGTTTAAGTGATAGAAAATAACATTACTTCCTCTTAGATATTGATTATCACATTGCAGCATACACAGGCAAAATAATACCTACCCAAGAAACAAAGAGAGGCAATAAGAACAAGCTCCTACACTACTATGGGTCTACATGCCCAACCACGCTCGAGAACTCACTCTCGAGACCACCCAAACTACGTGTTTGGGGAATGCCTAGAGCTTGTTTCTGAGTACAAACCTACACTATCCTAGATCTATGTGCCCAGGTATGCTCGAGAATCCGCTCTTGAGACCGCCCAAACTACGTGTTTGGGAAATCACTTAGGGCTTATTCTGAGTACGCCTAAGACTTTGTTCTTGGATACGTCTAAAACTTACATATTCGGGAGTGCTATGGACCACTCATATGGGAAATCTTGTATGCAAAAGTGAGGTAAGTCGATTTTATTCTGGATCATATGCCATCATTATAAGTTATAATTGTTAATTTTTTCTAATTGCCTCTACTAAATTTTGTGGTGGTTGATGAGTTTATTTAGTGATGGGAGTGAAAAGTGAGAGGTCTCAGAGTAGAATCCACTCCTCGGTTGTTTTAATCTCTAATACTTTCACTAGGTTTTTCTATGTCGCTAAGATTGAGAAAGTAGAACAACAATCATATATTGACTAAAATGCAATAATTGAAATGCAGAATGACCTCTAATTGCAGCGAAAATTAAACATTAACAAATTAGCCCACATAATTAATAATGCAGCATGCATGACATACATTCAATCAGCAAGCTCTTAATGTATACATGCATGCTATAGCTACACATTGCACAACATCACCTCAAGTTCAGACTAATATTGCATATTTATTTGTTATTGCCATTGCAATGTAGAAGTCCCCACTACTAAAACTAAAAAGACCAGTACCTTAGTCTAGATTCTCGTAACTCCCATTATTGCCGCTCACCTCGCTGCCCACTCCAGTTCTAATTATATGTGGTGGTTTGAAGTAGAAATGACGAAGTCTAAAGCTAACTAAACAAGAAATGATGCAAGGACGAGAAGTATTAAGGATTGCTATATAGCGAGGAAAAGAACCTTAAGTCCAGAAACCATCTCTAATCATATGCTTGGCCCTCGATCCATTGCTCTGATATCACCTGTGATGACCTAGGATTTTACCGAGGGGTAATAACCTAGTCAACAGATTATTATTCATTTTAACCAATAGAATATTGTTCTAACAAATAATAAGCCCATCAAATTGTTACAATAGAACAATAAATAGAGACAATACTTGCTATTATTACATAAACATAGCCATGCAGGGCTAGAGTTTGGTACAAAGCCACTTAGGCTTGAATAACGGAATACCAAAAGTACACATTCTAGTTTGACATCTAATTATACAGGGATTACTAGATAAAAGACAACCGATTAGTTGTAAAGGCACATTGGAGGTTGAGTCTAGGGTACTATTATCTCCCTAATTGTTCCGAGCACCATATGCGGGATCCACTTCATATGGTTTGTTTTTCTCATAAACATCCCAGTTCCCTTCTTGATAGAGTTCCCCTAGAAAAGCCTCCTTCATCCTAAGTAAAGACCCACACTAGCGATCATCTAAACAAAGGAGAATAATAGTAAGGATGAGTACTGAAATACTCAGCGAGCTTATTTAACAAAAATATTATATTCTACTAAGCTAAAACTTTCTGGAGCATCCATTCTCTTTCTCATCCTCATTTCATTTTCTTTCTCCTTTTCATTTTTATTCTTTCTCTCCTTGTCCTTCTCTTTTCTTTCTCTTTCTCTTTCTCATTTTTATTCTTTCTCTCTTTCTCATTCTCTTTCTCCATCTCATTCTCTTTTCATTTTATGGATTTATAGAAAATAATCACTGCGTGTAACTTTATTTAGTCACGTACGGGTCTTAAATCTCTGAATGGAAATTAGTTTATTCTAGAGATCCTAAACAATTCTTACATACACGCACAACATAGGGCAGTCAAGATGAGAGCATCTGCAATGGCATCACGTACATGATCCATATCTATATCTCCCGACGAAAGTACACCCGCATTAGAAAGTGATGTCCAGTTTGGATCCTACGTAATTGCAGCCCAATTGGAGATTTTTGAAATCCCTATCGCGTAACCTATTAACTATTATGAAATTGTGCAAGGCCATTGTTGTGGAAATTATCCTTTTATGGATCACCGCGTCAAAGCCTGAGATATGCTCCAAGATGCACATCAAGACAAGGATGCGGGCATGAAGTCAACATGTTCATCTTTAAGCTTAAAGAGGATGCGCAAGACAAATGTATAGCTAGCATAGGCTAAGGATGCGTTCTTAGTCTTATACCAGTCACGTGTTTGGTTGTGAGACCGGATTGCTAGTGTAGATTGCTACACTATTAAGAGAGGTTTTGTCCAGTGGCTTTAGTCTCACCATATATTGATAGCTCACATCCACTTGCTCTTGCTATCCGTAGTATGATGCTAGTATTTGTGAATGTGTTTTGCAAATAGTTGAGACTTATGTATATCTAATTCTTATAGCATATGTCTAGAGTTTGCAAATGTGTTTTATAAAAACTTGAAATTCATGTACCTACTCCTTGTGCCATGATGTTAAGGTTTACAAATGCATTTTGTAAATAGTTTAAGCTCATACATAATCCTTGTAGTATGTAACTTAAATTTGCGAATATGTTTTGCAAACGGTTTGAGTCTATGTCCCTAAACCTTGTGCCATGATTCTAAAGTGTGTTAATGTATTTTATAACTTGTTGTGAATTATGCTTTGACATTTGGTTAATTGGTACTATGATTTACGAATGTGTTTTTCAAATTTGTTGAAGTACATGCATCTTTGTCTCTTTTGAAAAATTCAGAGTGGTACAACCAGCTCTGTGTGGTAGTCAGATCGACCGTGCGGTATGTTGCTATTTATGTGGCGGTATGACCGAGCGGCGTGACCGGCTCCATGCGAGCGGTATGATCGGGCAGTGGTCTGATTGGCCTTCGTGGCGGTGTGACTAACTGGCAATACGACCAACTCTGTGTGAGCTATCGAACCGGTTGGTGGTACAACTAATTCTGTGTGAGCCGTCGGATCGGCCAATGGTACAACTAGCTTTATGTGAGTGGTCTGATTAGTCGTACGATTCAACAAGGCTTAGTCACCGATTGCTTTTTTTTTCTAGAGAGCCATTTTTCTCTGATTTTGTTGAGTGGTACGATCGGTCTGTGTGGCAGTCTAACTGGCCAATGCAGTCAACCAAACCCTATATGGCTTGTCAGACCGGCAGCGGCTGTAACAACTATTTTCTAGCCATTGCAAAGGAGGGTGGTACAATCGACCTTTAGTTGACAATAGTACCGACCCTAACTGTTTTTGCTTGAATGTTGTCCCAACGGCTTGTTTTGTGTAGAGGCTATAAATACCCACTATGGCCAATTGGGAGTAAGGTTGTTGCATTCCATTCTATTCCTATAAGCTAGTGTGAGCCTTTCCTCTTAATTATACATGCGTTGCATCTTGTGAGTAATGAGAGAAGTCTCTAGTTATATATATTACTTTTAAAGGTGGATTGAGTATCCATTTGTTCATGTGTTGCATTTAGTGTGAGTTAAATAAAGAGTTTGACTTGTTACTCTTGGAGTTACTGACTCCTAGATGACACTAGAGGTGTCGTGGTCCGATAATATTCTCAAGAAACTTATGAGAAGATCTAAAGTATTGTGAAGGTTGGAGCTCACCTAATCAGAGCAAGAAAGAGCTATCATTATTGGAATTGAGATGTTTGGCTTAGGCAGAGTCGGTCCAATTCATTTGGGCTTAGCTCAACATGGACTATAGGAGACCGGTAAATCTTCGAACATCACAGTAAAAATAGATTGTGTCTATCGTGGTTTGCTTTCTTGTACTCATTTATATTCTTACAATTTGTATTCCTAGAATTGAATTGATTATTTGTCACCCTAAGAGTGCAAAACATAGAGATTATGTCTATCTTCAAACACAGATTTTTAAAAGTGCCTATTCACCTTCCTATAGTCGACCTCCTCGCTTTACAACCAGACTGGGGATGGCGACATCGGACGAGGATGGCACATTTGACGCCGACTCTGATGCGGGGACGGATGTGGCGTCCAACTAGGAGGCGGAGCTGGAGGCCACGTTGGATGACGAGGGGTGGCCTGGATGCCGACATCGACACGGAGGCAGACGCTAGCACGGAGAAGGGGCGACATCGGTGGAGATCTCTACACAGGCTGCCAGACAGGGAGGGGGTGGGCAATGCTGTAGGCGGGGAGCCGAAGGGGCTAGGGCTAGCCGTTGAGGGGGCGACGGAGGCAGGGGTGGGTGGCCACGAAACCCTAGCCCAGATGTGGTCTACATCGATGCGATGGGATGAGTGGGGAGATTGGGGATCAAGGTGTGCCACAAGCAGTGGCTTGTATAAGCCGCAACCATGTTGTTCGATATGTTTTTTTGGCTTCTCTAGCCTGAAGCCAAAACCAAAAACCGGATTGAAGGTCCTATTTATATTGTCCTCAACCTTGCAGAATTCTGAATCAGGTCTTGCTGTTCAAAAACCGAAACAAGATCTCAGCCGTACACCAGACGAAGGCTTCCTCACATGATTACTCACAGGCCACGGCTCACGACCGATGTGTGCGAATTCGTAGCGTCTCGCACCTCCAGAAAGACGCCCCGTGCGCCGCTATCTTCCTCCTTGGCCCCTCTCGCTCGCTGCCCAAGGCCACCATCGCTCGCGTGATCGTCAAATCCGGTCGGACCGCAAGCGCCCACAGGCACACTAAACACAATACACATGTTAAACAAAAGCCGTTCGCCGCAGCGAAAAATAGCAAGGCCAACATCAACGCATCCCTGACCCTCTCCTTTCAATTCCTGTCTCCCTCTGCTCTGCCTCCATTCCGCAGTTCTCCACCCACCCCCTCACGCTCTCCTCCCTCTCCACGAAACCACCCCCCTCCCCCAACGCCTCGCAAGGGAAAGCCCCCGCCCCGAGAGGCCGGGGCACCGAGCCTGAAGACGAAATGCCCTCCCAGAAGCGCCCGCTCCCACCGCCCGACTCCGACGGCCACGTCGGCGGAGGCGGAGGCTCACACGAGACGGACGGCGAACCCGCTGCGCGTCAGGCGAGGGCGCCGCCGCGGGAGCCGCGGGACCTTGGTGAGATGAACAACACCGACACCATCCTCTGCCTCTCGATGCACGCACATCGCGTTCGATGTCATGGGTTGTTCATATCTCTGAGAGGTTTCGTCTGTGTTCGATGGGTTTCGCAGATCCCGACGAGGAGGGTGGCGGCAGAGGAGGAGATGGAAGCGACAATGACAGCGACAGCGAGTCTTCTCTGAGCGCCGGCCACAAGGACGAGTAAGCCTTCCCTGCCCGCCACTCTCGTATCCTCTCGCCCTCCCCGACCTCTCCTGGGTCGTGTCGCGTGGCCGTCAAGGCGATCCAACCTCTTCGCCGGCCGCTTTATGTCTCGTGCGTTAGCCGCTAGCTCCGGTTCGTTACTGCCGCGACTCCGCCCTCAGGCGGGGTACGTGGCCGAGCCGGTGAGCTCCGGGGAGTGGTGGTAGGTATACTACCGCGATGCGCGACGATTGCTTCGTTCCAATTGTTCGTGTTTTGGTCTCTGGACTTAGCGTCGGGCGAGCTGACCAGCCGCACGGGATATATGGATCCTAATAGGAACAGTGAACGTACGAAGCGTCGGGCTCACGATGGTGTGCATGCTTTCGCCATGATGCGTGTCTCCATGGGAACGGCATGGCGGCGGCGGCGAATGCCAGGAGCAGCACCGATCCGTGATGCTGTCATGGCGTAGCCGCTGATTTCACATCTCCTGCTTGTCCTTCGAGGTTTCGTACTCGGCCTTTCAGGCTACCCGTAGACAGGCAGGGAGCTGTTGAATGCAAGAGCTTGATGTTTTCTCGCGTCGTTGTTGATTGTTATTTTGAGTTCCCAGTTAATGACTTCTGTTAGAAGAAGTTTCTAGAGTTTGGATTCTTGGTCATTGACTGGAACCTTTTCTTTTCTGGTGAATAGCCGCTCCTCTCCTCCTGCAACTCTATGCACTATAAATTAAAATTCAGAGTTCTTATTTTAAAGAGAATTACAAGACTGCAAGGTACCAATCACAATATGCAACTAGAAAACCTAATGGCATGTCAATGTCCGTTGTCACCCAGCCTGACAGTAGCTTAATGAGCTGAAGAGCTGCAATGTGAAACTGCGGGCTTGAGCCCTTGAAACCTCTCCAATCTCCATGACCACTGGAAAATTCGGAAGTTTCAACGCCGTCCGGAGTCGGGCGAGTCGAGTGTAAGACCTTCCATTATCCATGGTCCTATTATACCTAGGCGTGTTTCTTCCAGCCCAGTTAGTGCTGCATCTTCTTCTATGACAAATATGAAAGAGAATCACAAAGAGACGTTTCTGCGTGCATAGCTTCTTCAGGAAAAGGAAATGTTCTATGGCTCCAGTGTTAATTAGTTCCAGAACCTTTTTGATAAGAAGTGTTCACTTCCAACTCTGGAAATCTTGGTTGGATACTACTGCATGGAGTACTGAACTAGAAGTCCCATTGTGTTTTTTTTTACTACGTGCAGATTACTCACACAGCTGCACTGACTAGTGCTGGCTTTTGCTATAGTTGCTACGTCATTTGTTTCTCTTGCAGTATTGATCAAAATTGGCCAGTCCCCTGTTCTAGACTTCTGACAAACATAGCCCACATAATTAAGCTAATTAAACTCTATTGTTTTTGTTCCCTCCTGAACGCTGTCCTCTCCATTAATTGTGCTATACAAGCTGAAGAACATAGATCTGTTGGTCAAATGGCCATGGAAGATCAGCTGGACGGATTTCCGCAGACCGCCGGAGAGGTTTGGTAGAATGCCGGCAGCCAGCAGGGGAGTATATACGTAAGCAGGGTGGCGGCGACTGGAGCTGACAACTGAGGGCTAACACGGTAACACCTGCGCCCTACCGACTGCCGCGTGCGGTGAGAGGCGCCAACGCAATCCTGGTTTTTGAGCAGTTTATGGCAAGTTATAGTTATAGGTCGTAGTCAAAAATTATCAGCAAAATTTAATACAACGTCTTACATATGCCGGCAAAGCAACGTCGAGGCCTCATCGCCGGCGGACAACACGCACGAAAACGGCGGCGCAGCATGGCTATCCTCGGAGCCTGGTACGTCTCCTCAGAAACACAATCTCTCCCAAACAAGAACACCTGTGTTCGGTTCACGTAACTCTCGTCCCTTGATCTGCCTCGTACTAAATCGAGCGGCATGGAACTGATGGAAGCGCATCCCTCGGCTTTGTTTGTCACCACGGAGCTGGTACAGCCGGAGTTACAGCTGCGAAGCCCAGAAACACGGCGGCGATGCGATCATGCGAGGCGAGGCGGCCTGCATGTCCCGAGCGTCGCTTGCAGCCTGCCTCGCCCGCTGGTCTCTCGCGCGATTCCCAAAGCCATCAGTCAGACCGTGAGCACCAGCCCCCACACGCAGATATACACAGCCCAACACAGCACGTCAGCACGAACACCTCAAGGGCCTTTATTTTTCCTCCCCTCCGTCTCTCTCTCGGCCTCCCGCACCCACCTGGCCACCTCCCCTTATTGCATTGACCTCCTCTTCCTCCCCGAGACCCCGTCGACCGGCCCGGCACAACCTCCTCCCCTGCCAAACGCCTCGCGAGGGTAGGTGCCACCGCCTCGCCGGAGGCCGAGGGCCGAGATCCTACGGGCAGAACGCCAGAATGCCCGCGCAGAAGCGCCGGCTCCCGTCGCCGTCTTCCAAACCCCGCGACCACGTGGAGGCAAACGGGACGGCTGGTGCTTCAACCGGCGGCGACGGTGGACAGGGAGGGAGAGGGGGAGTCCCGCCGGTGCCGGGCGGAGGCGCCGCCAAGCGGGTGACTGACTCGCAGCCGCGGCGCGAAGGCGGTGAGCCCAACGGCATCGATCGAGACCTCTCATCTCTTGCTCTCGCGATGTGTGCATGTCGTTTTCTGTGTCTCCGTGTGAATATGGCTGAGGCATGTGTGTTCTGATGGGTTTGGCAGATTCGGACGCGGAGGGCGTCGGCGGCGGCGGCGCGGACGGCGACAGCGAGTCTTCGCAGAGCGACGGCAACATGGACGAGTGAGCCCCCCTTCCCTCCTCTGCGCTCTCTCCGACTCCATCCCGGCCATCCGGCCTCGTGGATCCCCTATGGCTGTCTATGTTGTCTCTCCGACCCCATCCCGTCCATCCGACCTCGCGGTGCCATGCTCCATGTCCCAGCTCCGGTTTGTCATATCCCTACCCACCTCGGTGACTCTGCGAGCTGCCTGCCGGAACTGGTGGGCTCGGTTAGCCGTCGGCATCGGACATGGTAGCTTCGTTCGTGTGATAGGGTCGCATCTGTGCAAGCGATCACCTGCGCGGACATGGATGTTATACACCCTGTGTTTGTGAGCTAGGCATACGATCTCTTCGGTAGTATGCATGCTGCCATCATGTTGCACGCCATGGCCGTGACTGAGATTCCTGGGAACGATACCCGGTCTCAGTCTCAGCAGTGCAAGCTACCTGTTTGTGCTGTATTGTTATGCTGGAGTCACCGCTTGCATCTGTATTGCTCAGTCTGTCGTGGGTTAAGCTGTACGTTAGAATAGTTCGCAGTTTCGTTGCTGTTATTTGTCGGCTGTATGTTGATAATTTGTCATAGCTTGTGATTTTCTGTTTTGAAATTGTTGGTTCCATGGCCTAGACGATTTTGGTTGATGTTACCTTAGTTAGGTGTTCTAACTCTGTTTGCTATAGAGGCTTAGGTGTTGTAACTCTGTAGAGGCTTTCTTTTTCCTTGTGATTTGGCCTATTTATTCCATCTTTGTTAGAAATGCACATCATGTTCTTCAACCAGCAGTCTTACTGAAAATTCACATGCTATATGGAAATTCATAATATGAAACGTACTGTAGATCAGAGTTGGTATTCTTTATATCAGATGTCTTACCTTACTAAATCCATGTCAGATGATATTGTAGGCAAGCCTCTAGTTGGACTACTGCTATGTCTTAGGCCTCCCAGATAAATATGTTCAAGTTTTCAGCCATTCTCAATTTCAAGCCTCTGGTTCAGCAGATTTAGGTTGTCAAATCTGGGGTTGTAAGTTTTAATTGACAATTCTGTGAACCTGCTGTTGTTAATTTGTAGTTAGATATCTACCTTCACTCATGTCTCTCTTATGTGATCATTGTGTGAGTTTCATATTATAGCTGTATTTTGAAGCTCTACGAAACTGCTTTATATTGAACTGCACTACATAAGTTCAAGATCAATGTTCAGGTTGATAGATGTTGAAAGATTTGATGTTTCACACAGCCTGAATCTTACATGAACTGTTTTCTCACTCAGGTTTATACTAGTGAAATTAGCAGAAATACGAAAGGAGGTCCAATGCCCTATCTGTTTAGGTAAGAATATCTCATTTCAATTTTCTTAAGAGATTTGGATATCATATTCCTCTTCAGATTTCTCACTCGAAAGTTGAACCTGGACATGCTAATGCATGTATGTATCTTTTTTTATCACTACATGATTTAACTTAGCTAGCATATTCAGCAGCAGCCTGCTTGTTTCATTCATGCAACCATTTATTGTTTTATGCCTACAGTAAATGGTGACCTTCCCACCATCATCGTATCTTTGATCAGCTTCTAGGGCATTTCTTCATCAGTTAGTTGTTGCATCTTTTTGTCAGTACATAAAAGTAATAGATGCATCTCAAAGAGATAAATGAATCAAAGTAGTGTGTGCATCGTATTTGGAACTGTTTCATGTTCTTCTCAGTTATCCCCTTGAATCTATATAGAACATGAAGTTCTTAGGTAACAGGTTGCTTGCACTTTGAAGGGGAGTTGCACACTTGCACTAGATTTCTTTCATTTGGTGCAGTACATAGCATGGCTAAATTGAGGCCACATTCCTCATTACTAGGACTTTTCAGTTCTGTTTCCTTAGTAAACACATTTGAATTCAAGGAACTATAGGTCTACATTGAATTGTCGATACTAGCTGTCTGCTCAGGAGACTCATCCTCCATCTGTTTTTAGCATGATAACACGATATTTCTTGTGCCATACATTGTGCCAAATGTGGCTCTTACCGTTTGGTTGGATGGGTACCACTTTTCACACTGACGATATTATTTCCTATCTACTATGGTTGTAAACCGCGCGCCACAAGGCGAACCTTGTAGCGCTCAAGAGAACCATCAGAGCGGGTCTTAACCTTATAGACCCACTTACATGTGATAGGAGTAACACGTGCAGGAAGGGGAACAAGATCCCACGTGCCAGTACGCTCAAGGGCAGCAATCTCCTCTGCCATCGCATGTGCCACTCTTGATGAATAACAGCATCACGATAAGAAGTCGGTTCAGCAAGAGCAGTGACAGCAAAACCAAACCGCGTAGGAGGCCGAATAGATTGATGATCGCGAAGAGTATAGCGAGGAGATGCCGAAGAGGATGGCCCATCAGAAGAAGATGGCATATCAGAAGAGTCCTGAACCCGCGGACGATGGGTATAGTAGAGAGGATAAGAAGGAACAAGATCAGGACTAACCGCAGGTGGAGAGGGTGCCGACTGGGAAGGAGGCACGGAGAAACAAAGGCGTGGTGATGGGCGGAGTCCAGAAGAGGATGGCTCATCAGAAGAAGAGAGCACATCAGAAGAGTCCTGAACCCGCGGACGACGAGTATAGTAGAGAGGATAAGAAGGAACAAGATCAGGCCTCATCTCAGGAGAGGATGCTGGTGGTGGAGAGGAGGGTGCCAAGTGGGAAGGAGGCACCGGAGGGACCAAAGGATGTGGTGAAGGAGCAGGAACTATAGGAGTGGAAGGAAAAGTCAAAAAAGAAAGTGGCTCGACAATAGAGGCTGAAGTGGTGGAAGAAGAAGGACATGGATAAAAAGGATGAGACTCATCAAAAGTAACATCCCGAGAAATCCGCATCCGTCGACCAACAGGGTCCCAACAATAACCCTTGTGCTCGACCTCAGTAGCCCGAAAAAACACACTCAACGGTGACGATCGGCAGTGCGCTCACGAGGTGCAAGAAGAACATAGTACACACACCCAAAAAGGCGAAGACTGGAATAATCAGGTATGTTGCCACATAGGCGCTCGACTGGAATCCCACCTCGAAGAGCAGACGAGGGCTGAATGTTGCTCAAAAAGTGGCGATGAAACATTTCGGCCAAAATGTGGTGGAACATTAGAAGCAAACATAAGAGCACGAGCTGTCTCAAGAAGATGGCGATGCTTACGTTCGGCCACACCATTCTGAGCATGAGCACCGGGACAAGAAAACTGTGGGAGAGTGCCCTGCTCAGCAAGAAAGGCACGAAGAGCGCCAAACAAGTACTCTCCAGCGGAATCAGCACGAAAAACACGAATAGAAAAGTCAAACTGAGTACGGACCATGGTGGCAAAAGTCTTATAGATGGATAAAGCATTACTACGAGATGACATAAAATATATCCAGGTATGCCGAGAAAAATCATCAATAAAAATAATATAATATCGATGACCTCCTTTGGAGACAAAGGAGTGGTCCCATACATCGAATGAACAAGATCAAAATGATGTTTGAGATCTTGACTCGCTAGAAGGATAGGGAGTTGAAACTGTTTGCTAAACTTACAACCCTTACAATGGAGAGAGGCATCACGACCACGAGATCCTAAAGGCCACGGCAGAGTAGAGAAGACATCACGGAACCACAAAGATGTCCCAAACGATGATGCCACTTTGGCGAAAGAGGCGGTGGATACGGCGCAGATGCGGAGGTAGTGGTGGAGGTGACCCAGGTGGCGAGGCGGCGGAAGGAAGTCGGCAGTCAAGCTCCCAGTCGTTGGGAATCACGGCGAGAGGCGAGTACCAACCGAGTCCCGTGCTGCGGTCCTGAACACAACAAGAATAAGAATCGAGAATAACACGACAACCATGGTCGATGAAATGGCGTGAATATAGCTGCATGGTTAGTTTTGGGACATGGGAAACAACAGGAACAAGAAAAGATGAATTGGAAAGAGTGCCTTGTCCTGTGACAGAAAGAGATGTACCATCTGCTGTTCGAACAGTGATAGGAGCAACTAGAGGGCTAACGGAAGTAAGAGTTGTGGAATCAGATGTCATATGAAAAGAAACTCCAGAATCAAGAATCCAAGGTGATGTACCTGAGGAAGGAGTAGAAGATGGTCTCTCACCCGAAGACTGAATAGCAGAACCAACAGTACCGGATGATGCAGAAGCAACCATGCGACCTAGCAACTGTAAAAACTGCTGAGTGTCAGAGGTACCGGGACTACGCTGAGAAAAGAACCTCAGTGCCCTTCGGTGGGCCCAGCACCACGACGAAAATCCTTCTTCTTCTTGTAGCAAACTGCTCCACATGTCCGTCCTTGTTGCAATAAGTGCGGTGGAGTCACGACCACCAATGGTTGTCACTAGTGAAGGCGCAATCGGAAAGAAGTAACGAGCGGCGCGGCGGAGTAGAAGGCGAAGAAGCCGCCAAAGCGAAGGAGGCGGCGACGATGATAGGAGACCCGCACCACGAAGCCGGATCTCCTCGATGCGAGCAGTGTGGGGCCTCCAAGCGAGTAACACGAGGTGGCGAGCCAACAAGCGAGCACGAGTGCGCTCAAACTCGAGCGAGGCGTGTCAAGAAGTCGTAGATGCGTGAAGCTCGGATGAGGCTGGCGGCGATGGCGGCAGCGACGGTGCGACAAACATCCGGCCTAAATAGTCAATCTGACGCCATATCGCGGACAGCTGGGCGTAGAACTCATCCACAGTGGCATCTCCCTGCTTATGCGGCGCTGCTCCTAACGCACAACAGCAAGGTACAAGGAATCACCAGATGGCTCATAGCGGGTGCGCAGATGTGCCCACATTGCACGTGCGAAGTCGGACCAATAATATCACGGTGAGATGCACCTCCATGCAGCAACGAATAGCGGCGACCACGAGCATCCTCATCAATCCATGTCTTATGAGTAGCAAAATCAGACTGAAACGTCTCCATGGCAGCCCCAAAAGCCTCAGTTGCCTTTGTACGAGTGTCTTCAGAAGCATCCTTTGGGAGTACAGACTCAGCAGGAGGAGTAGGGCGAGACGGACAAGGCAACTCGCCAGTAAGAAACTCCCAAAGCGGTGACCACGCATGTGAAGACGCATATCTTTGAAACCAATCCCGATAGTTGAGACCACCTCTACTGATTCCAGACTCAGTTCATCTCTAATTTCTCTAGCAGCTATTATATGGGCCAGTTATCCTGTGTTACATCTGATGGTACTATTTCCTAACCAGTTATAAACCATGTGGTGCAGTTTATTGCCTCTTCATTATACAAAACTTAGTATAGCAGTTATGTTAAAAGTCTACGCTAAATACTATTTTCCTTTGTTGGACAGAACTATGAGCAAATCCAATTGAAAAAAATCTGTTTTTACTAGCTACTATAACTTGCAAGTTCGAAGTTTGAGATGTATTGTTCTACCTGTGTGATTTTCTGTCAGATGATGATATGACATATGAAACGTATGATCCCTCTAATTTGCAGGCATTATCCGGAAGACAAGAACGGTTATGGAATGTTTGCACCGGTTTTGTAGGGATTGCATTGATAAATCTATGCGGCTAGGGTATGATGCCAAACATCATCTGTCTACAATCTTGTCACAATATCAAATTTCAAAATGTGGAATCCACAACCTAATTTTTGTTTATAAATAATAAAATACAACGTTCTTTAGTCAACAGTACAAATAATGCATTGATTTTGCAGAAATAATGAATGCCCAGCATGCCGCACTCATTGTGCAAGCAGACGTTCTTTGAGGGATGATCCTAATTATGATGCTCTGATTGCAGCCTTATATCCAGATATTGATAAGTATGAGGAAGAGGTGATGTCTATGTTGCCCCGTTATCATTTAATTGTTTGTTTTATTTAGCCTCATTTAGCTCTTGTATGCAGCGCTTCTAATATACTTGACATTGCAGGAACTTGCTTTCAGTGAAGAGGAGAAGACTCGGAATAAAAAGGTGAGTTTATCTGCTTGGTAATACCAGCACTGTTTTTTTTTTTGCAAATTTCAATTTCCTGTTTCCATCATATATTTTATCATTGATATCAACATTACTTTTTCATGAAAGATTCAAGTAACCATTGAGGAAACATTTCGAAGACAGTCAGAGGCAATCGGTAAGAACCGTTCCACGGCTGCTTTTGGAAGGAAGTACAGGAGAAATATGCGAGCAAGGGGGAGAGGTAAAACAATTACTCCTGATATTGCCCCTACTGGCTCCGATGATGAGGACAGAGAAGAAGGAAATGCCAATGATGCCAGCAAAGAGTCATCTTCTGCTGATGATCACTCACCAGATTTAAGACAGAAACGAGGTAGGAAGAGGCCTGCTGCACGATCATCGCCTTCTAGAACCACTGGCAGTAGTGACCATGGCTTTGAGGAGAACGGTGAATTAGTAGGTGGAAAAGAAAGTTTCACCACCTCTCCACTGCGCGGGGAGATGCTCGCATGGGGAAAAAATGGTACACGAAGCCAAACTCGACATGGAAATGCTGTTGGTTCAAATGGCAGGGTGGCAAAGGGCGGGCGCATTGCAAAGTTGGTGGATCACCTCCGTACTACTGATGAAATGGATAAGGAGGTATTATAGAACTGCACGAGCAATTAGATCATGGATTACGTTTTGTATTTATGTTTTTTTCTTAACATATTTTTATGTAGTTATAGTCATATTCTAGAAATTCTGAAATTTGTTAATTACTTACAAACTGAAAGCTGTTTGGAAAAGGTGCACTTCAAAGCGGGCTGAAGCATAGGTTTCGTTGGTCATGTCATTTTGAATAGTGTCTCTGATCTTTTGTTATAGCAGATGCATACCTTTTTATATGTATCTTCACACGTTTTCGTAGTTCTGTCCAGTGGAGTTTAAGTTGAACTGGTACAGGGAGCATGTGCTAGGTTAGCTGAATTTTCTATATTTTTTTTATATTGCAGTTCAACGTGTATCTTGTTCTCATTCCTCTTGATGGGCAAAGAACGCCTAACTTGGAAAAGCCCTATCTAAGTTGTCGGCCAACCTTGTCTATTCGGCATCTTGTACAGGTGATTGCTTGCCTCTATTAATCCTTCTGTTTGTGAACTATTCTAGTTTACTCGGTTGAACTTTAATAATGAAAGGCTGTGAAATTTGCATGTTTTCAGTTCGTTGCTCTTCAGTTGTCTCGGCATGTTGAAGAACTTGAGATATATATAAGGATGGGCTTCTACAGTAGAAGTGTTGCAAGGAAGGACTCCAGTACGGGTGAGGCAAAAATGCAAATGTTTGATGGCTTGGAAAGATTGAGGGAAGATAAACTTCTTTCGGAGCTTCACCCTTCATTTGCCTCTGGTCACGGTGATCTGGTAAAGATTCAATCTTGGAATAATTTTAGCTGCCATGTATGTTTTCTCATTGTTTCATTTCTGATATACTGCATTTCCTCCCTTAAATTTCCAGGAATTGTTATATGCTTTGAAAACTCATGACTAGATCAATTTTGTGACACCACCCTCGCTATCATTTTTTCGGTCGCTGTCGATACTATGGTCCACATGGGGTCTGCATCTGGTGAACAGTTCTATGTAACGAGCATTCAGTGTGCAAATGGTGAAGTGGCTCTTTCTGATTATTTTTTTTAGTTTGGGTTAATGTCTTTCTAATATATATATATATATATATATATATATATATATATATATATATATATATATATATATATATATATATATATATTCATGAACATGTGTGGATCTAATTGAGCAATGGTCCTATATAGCAGTACTACTACTACTAGTCTGCCACTATATTTCTGATGATAAGTCATCGTTTCTCACCTTGCTCATACCGTCTCTTTGGTCTGGTCCACAGACCAGTGGGTTTTGAGTAACATTACGTACTAACTGAACGTACAACTGATACAAGGACGAACATACAACCCTTGGTCAAATGCGATAAAGTAAGCCCTTCAGGTAAGAACTACGGGCATTATTTACATTCTACTGGTTGATGGAATTTCCTTCCCTCTGCAGCATGAGTTGTACAGTTTTTCCTTCGTCTTCTGTCATTCCACCCTGAACCATTATAAATCTAGGCGTGTCACATTTCATTATGAAGAATGGGTCACGTTAGAATGATGATTAGATGACACTGCCGTCTCTGCCGATGTACAATTCAAGTGAGAAGCACAACTCAGAGTGAATTCACGAGCAGGCTGAATCTCATCTTACTCGGGCAAACACATTGTAAATACATGCCAATTCAGAGTCGAATGAACACAGCTCTGCTTTGTTTCTTCGCAGATAGCACACTCAACAAACTTACAACACGACCATGTGAAAACAAGCTTCACACTGTGTACAGCCTTTAAAAAGGACGAACAAAGTCCTTTTAAAAGGACGAACAGACATGCACAGTGTATCAACTACTCAACCAGGAGAAGAATGCATAAGCTTCACACCATAACTAGAACAAATATGCAGAATGATATGATTATTCAAACCGCAGAATCTTGTGCAGTGGTACCACTATACCCCTCCCGCAGCGTCGGTTTCAGAGGAGGAAGAGGGGCGCTCCAGAATGCCGGCATGAGTGAGCAGCGCCCACAGATGGGTCATGAACTCCCCGCCGGCGGCGAGCATGTCGGCATGGATGTCGGCATTGCTCGACGGCGCGAGGAAGAGAATGAACTCCACCCAGAAGTCGGCCAGCGCCTTCCATCGCCGCGCCTCGTCTGGAACATTGTCTCTGAGTTCTCTCCCAAGCCTGGCTCCCATCTCTAAGATCGTGCTGTTGCTGCCCCGCAAGCCCATCATCTTCTCACATCTGCTGCTCATGGTCTCACATCCGGCAAGACATGCCCGAGCTTCCATGACCACTGCGTCAAAGATGAGCCGTGTGTCGTAGGCATGACCGGGCAGCATGTCTGGAACAAAAGCTACCAGGTAGGCACAATAATCCGACAATCTCTTCGAAACTAGACGGTCAACGGTGGGCGGCTGCTGCGACCGTGTGTTCTCGCAGATGGTTGTCCCGATGTGCCATACGAGAACGGTGTGGTTATGAGTTGGCAGAGTGCAAGCCCATGAGAATTGGCTAACCAGCTGATTTCTGGCCAATGCTGATTGTCCATTTGCTAGGTGGCCATTGTTCTCTTTGAACCGAGAAAGGACGCGTACGATGACTTCTTCTGGCAGTTTAATCTTCTTCCCTACCTTTTGGCCTTCCCTTGTTGCCTCGATTAGTAGACCTAGTGACAGATGCGATAGTACATTCCATGGGTGGTAGTCGAAGTTGAGTAACAGCGAATACTGCCCGAGTTTTCTCTCCCAGCAGCCTTCCGCCGGACGATCAGTATAAGCCTTCATCGATGGTGGCTTCTTTCTTTCCCCTACAGTCACATTATGGAGCTTGTCCACTATATCCCACCTGTCAGGGCTTATAGCTATCTCCACAACGAATACAACAACCAAGACGGCAATCAGCACAATGGTAATCCAACGAATGACATCGGCTCCATTGACTATCTGTTCAAAATTAGTACGGTGGTAATGCCTGCTGAAAATTCCAGAAATGCTATTCCAAACAATAGCAGTTAATATAATAATTGCTGACCATGTTATATACTGAAACTTCAAGTCGAACCTTGTGTAAAAGAAATCATACAGGAACGACAACTCCATCTCGATAACCTCGAAAGCACGAACATTGTGACCTTTTTCTGATAAGAGCCCATGAACAACAAAATCCAGTGTCTTGGGAAGGCCAGCTTCACCGAGTTTGTAACCACAGAATCTCCTCTTCAGTAGTTTGAATAATGTGAAGGAGAGCGCAACGTCCTTCAGTGTGTCAGCTCGTTTCTTGGCGTAGACGCCCTCGCCCTGGGAGTCGATCCATCGCCAAACTGAATCGATGGTGGAGAGTTCGCTGGTAGTCTCTTTTAGTTCAATTCTATATGCGGGTCCAGCAGGAAGCAAGGAAGTTAGTTCGTCTTCCCCGTGGAATATGTACTTGTACCCCGTCATGGTGGTCGCGTCGATACTCGTGTCTTCCAAAGCTAGCTCATGCTCGACCATCATGTAATCAGCGACCACTTTAGCATGCTCCAACAGGCCTTCGCTTTTGCTTGCGGTACTTAGAACTCTGGACTTCCTGTATACGTTTATGGCGCTCAGAATCCAGAACATCCATATCGTAGCACTGTAGCTCTTGTTGCGACCGCTGCAATTAATAATCAGCCATAGCACCAGAAGGATCTGCAGCACCTTCTCCACAAGCATTCTTTTCCTTTGCTCAATGTCACGGATGCTGTAAACAGAGACCGAATCGGTACTTACTTGGACCAGAAGAAGGATGGTGCCCCAAAGGGCGAAGGTTTGGTCACGGAATGGACCTGCCTGGAGCAAGCCGATGGTGTAGGGGCCAGCACGGTGGACAGCGTGTACACTGCCCAGACAAGGAAGCGGAAGGACTTGTCGCTGCGCCGCCGCCGGAATGCGCCGAACAACAGGAGCAGGACCCAGATGAGGGTGCTGAAGAGGACGAGGACCTCAACACGCAGCAGTTTGCCTTCGACGCTGCCGTGACTTTCGACAAGAGCAGCGGTGGTGTTCCGGAGCCCCATAGCGACTTCTCGGATGGCGGATGGTGGTAAGAGTGCAAGTGTGCTATACCAACCAACGAAGCCTCGCTTCCCGATTTCTTGCCCCGTTTGTTCGTTTAACTTACATTGTACGCTCGGGCTAGCTCTTTTAAAAAAAATGAAAGGGGCCAGCTCGCTACCAGTACCACGTCTCATAAAAAAAGATTAAATTAAGGCCGGTTTCTTTATTTTGTCTTTTTTTTTACTTTTTGCCTTTTTCTTTTTTGTCTTTATTCTTTTGTGCTGTCCAATGATATAAAATTTTTTAAAATTTAATTACGCTGAAAAACTAACAACAGTTACAGTACACCGCTACAACAAAAAAAAAGCCAAAAGCCTAGCTTATAAACCCAAATAAACACTACCTAAAAAACTCAACCTCTAGATCCCATCTCATGCAGCTCATAATTGAAGTTTAGGTTATATTTTTTTTGGGCTACTATTTATGGCTATGGCATGTGGTTTTTGATCTTAACACAACATTTATGTGAATGAATTGAATGCCGATAAATGGCTTCAAAAAGACTGTCTCGATAAGCCGATTTGAAATGACGGTGAAGAAATTGTCACATTTATTTCTTTATTTATTTATTTGAAAGAGATCATAAACTATAAATTATAAACCAAAAAGAACTAGCCTTTATTTCTTTGGCCAATGCAATGCTCTAGTTCAGTCAGCCAGTCCCACCAAGAAGCATCATGTATGGGATCAAGAATCAGGGGCGGAGAGAGGGGGGCCTGGCACCCCCCAACGCAGATCCCCCCCCCCCGCCGCCCTCGTCCCTCCTCCCCCTCGCTCTCCCCGCCGCCCCCCCTCTCCCGGCCTCCCCCGCGCGCCCTCCTCCCTCTCCCCCCGCCGCCTCCTCCTCCTGGCCTCCCCGCCGCCTCCCTCCCCCCCCGCGCGCCCCCCCCTCCCTCCCCTCCCCCCGCCTCCTCCCTCCCCCCTCCTCCCCTCCCCCCCCCCTAGCCCCCTCCTCCCCCCCCAGCCGCCCTCCTCCTCCCCCCCCACCGCCCCCGCCCTCCTCCCTCCTCGGCTCCTCCCCTCCCCCCCGCCCCTACTCCCCGTCCTCCCGTGCCAGTCCGTCACGGGCCGCGCCTCCTCCCAAATCCCCGCGCGGCTATGCACCGCTTCCTGCTATGGTTTGTATGATAGGTTGGAAGCTTTGATGCCGGCTATGGCTCTTCAATTACGCCTAGGTTGGTAAGTTTCCGTATCAAGCTGTCGGCTTCTTGCTTAAATGGCGCCCTACAACATATTCTGATCTAATAAGATATATATTCTATTTCTTGATAATTGAAAATATAAAACAATCACACCCCTCAATAGAGCTGACGAGTGAACTTCCAAATCAAGCATGGACATTATGACTATACAACATGCTCATTTTTGGGTCATATTTAGAGAACGGTAATAGTTTATTTTGCCTCATATTTTTTTCTTGTGGACATGTAGGATCAAAGAAAGACCACGAGATGTGGTTTCTATCATGATTCTACAACTAAAATTTTAAATTCAAAACATCACGATTGCATCTAGATTTAACATACTTCTTGATTGATTTTTTCTTGTCAAGCGAAGAAGGGGGGCCAGCGGGCAGCGGCATTGGTGCGATCGACATGTTGAGACCTGCTAGAGAAGATGGCGGAAGGTCAGCTAGTATTCATGTTATTGGCATCAGGAAAGAGGAGCCACACCACCTCCTGCTATCCATAACACGATATTGATCTTCGCGCACCTGGTGTGTGTTTTTCCTATTGCAAAATGCTTGCCATGATGGATTTGTACGTGTGTTGCAAAATCTGAAATGATTTTTTATATGTCATGCTACTGATATGTGACATGTTATTTGAAATGATTTTGTTTCCTCGTGGTTATCTGGATCCCATATTCATTATTATGTTTGTGTTTTTAATACCTTAATATAAAAGTGCTGATAATTGATCTCTCATCTAGCAAAATGTTTTCTACTGCAAAGTTTCTATTTTCGTAGCAACGTACGGGTATTCAACTAGTAAAATAATGTGTGTGTGTATAGGAAGCCTCTTTTCTACACCCAAGGCGGGTGCTGGTGTGCCGGCCATGCTCATCGGGCTAGGCCGGCCCAAGCGCGGCCGGTCCGTCATGGTCGCGTGCCTTGCGGTGGTCGCGATGTCGCGTCACCGGTCGCTTGGGCGTCGAGCCGTGAAGCCGCAGAGTCCAGACTAGTGACGGCCCTCTTTATATCTAATTTTGGCTCCGCTTCTATCAAGAATACACATTCAGATTCTATTTATCTTATCCACAAGTAGTGTATGAACTTTCCTGTATTCTTCTCTTCCGAGAAAACAAAAGAATAGACGTCAGTGACATAAGATAACATTGGAAGAATCGGCACTGTACCGTAGTCATCCAAGTCAATGTTCTTTGGATCGACTAGTACAACCGCGGAAGATGACTCCATACGATGATGTGCAATGGTAAGGAAAAAAAAAAGAGGACACAGAAAACTCCCCGCTGATTGAGAAACACCAGATTGTCAAAATTAAGTAGCACATCAGGAGGGTCCCTGCCTCCTTGCTCTGCGTTTGGTAGCGTGACAGATAGCATCTTCTGGAATTTTGTTCCCTGCGCCTGCACAGATTCTATTTTCTTAGCATGCAGATGAACAAATTCTAAGCCCGCTTCTCATGGTGCTTCTGAGATAGGTAAACGAATAGTAATCATGCAAGATAAGCTGGAGCAGTGAGAAATGCAACGCACACCAGTTAAGCTACTTTTACGGGAAACCCCACAGAGGAAACTGGGCCATAAAAAAATATAAAGCAAAACTTGTGCCATTTTGTCTTACGCTGTGATAGGTAGAGACATGAATTTTCAAATATTGAATTCATCCAACAGAACCTATCTGTGAGCTTTCTTTCTGGACATGGACAATTAGCCACCAAGTGTGAGGAACCTTGATCATCGGGTAAACACCGTCAAGAGAAAAGTTGGGCGGTGTTGACTTGGTGGAATGAGATATTTGACTATAGACTAAGATGATAGAACTTAGTGAAGAGACTAGATTAATTTATCTTCATTGCTTAATTGATAATAGATACATGTTAGCCCTTTTATAGAGATAACTCGACTTGATCTCTAAGAAATAATCTCTATCTCTAAGGAAACACATCTCCAATAAATAGAATATATCTATAAGGTAGTAAACTCATCTAATAAGGAAATTAACTATTCTTATCTCTATCCTAATTCATCTAATCATGTCAAACACATCTGCTACAATACCGTGCTACTGTTTACATGCATGAACAGTGCACATAAACAGTTATTTCAGCACGTGACAACTTCTCCCCCCTTTATCGATAGTTCATCCTTGAGCTGTGGTGGTGGCCATAGCTGCAGCCCTAGAAGACCCCAAGTTGACAAAAGACTACGACGTTTACCGATAACCTTGAAGACCACGGCCTCCACGTACATGTGCATCAACATTGATATATTCCATCTATTAGAGATAATTTTTCTTAGAGATAGAGATTATTTTTTGAAAGTTAAATTGAGTTATTCCTATAGAAGGGGCAGCATATATCCATTATCATCAAGCAATGAATAATGAAAAAATATTCCCAAGTCTCCAATTTCTAACTCTGGTCTCTTCTCTAAACCAGCGACTCTAGATCCGTTCCTTCTCTTAACCGATGCTCTCCTTCTCCTAGAACCGTTCTACATCAAGTCATCGTCATTCGACCTCTCTCCGACGGATGTTTATCCTATTATGAACTAAGGTTTATAACAGTTGGTATCAGAGCAGTCGATCCCTTCCCACAACTTCTGTTTATCATAAAGTGCGCCACTGCTGTTTCACATTGGCTGTCCTCGTCGTCGGTAACTTTCTCAACATGGAGCAATGCTAAGGCCCTTGTGCCTTTGCCTCATGTCTTTGCCATCAATCGTCATCAACACATTGTTGATCTCTCATGCAAGGCATCGTAATTACTCACCAGATTGGGTCTACCAAGGGCTACAACCATGACCGCCATCATAACTCAAGGACGAGCTATCACTAAAGGAAAAATCTGTCATGTGCCGAATTACTGTTCACACGTACTATTCATGCACATGAACAGTACCCATGTACTATAGTAGACGCATGTGGCGGGGTCTAATTGGTTAGGATAGAGATAAGAATAATTAGTTTCCTTATTATGTTGATTTACTATCTTTTATATATATATATATTCTATCTATTAGAGATATATTTCCTTTGAGATATAGATTATTTCTTAGAGGTCAAATCGAGTTATCCCTATAAAAAAGACATCATGTATCAATTATCATCAAGCAAAAATATTCCTAAGTCTCTAATTCATAGCTCTGGTCTCTCCTCTACACCAGCTATTCTAGATCTATTCTTTCTCCTAACCGATGCTCTTCTTCTTCCACCGTTCTATCTCAAATCATCATCGTTATACCTCTCTTCGATAAATGTTTATTCTGTTATGAACTAATATTTATAACACCAAGCGCCTGGCCTGGGATCAGAGGTGGCACGTGGTGGTGCGCCCGAGCGCCTTGCAGTGTATAAAGTCGCATGGGAGCGGGAGAATAGGGTACAGCTTGCTAGTGCCGCAGTGCTAGCAGCTCTGGATGATGCAATTCATGATGGAGCTGATATCCTGTCCCTCTCACTTGTTGATGAGGATTCCTTTGGTGAACTCCATGCAGTCCAGAAGGGCATTACCATTGTTTATGCTGGCGGAAATAGTGGCCCTCGACCACAAGTGCTTTTTAACACAGCTCCTTGGGTCATTACAGTCGCGGCGAGCCAGATTGATCGGTCTTTTCCAACTGCCATTACCCTGGAAATAAGCAAAC
The DNA here is from genome assembly GCA_036346265.1 of Melocanna baccifera. Classification (NCBI taxonomy): domain Eukaryota; kingdom Viridiplantae; phylum Streptophyta; class Magnoliopsida; order Poales; family Poaceae; genus Melocanna; species Melocanna baccifera. Next base: position 43,412,625 of record CM070677.1, read on the forward strand.
ATTAGTGGTACATACTGGAGATCTCTGTTAGAATCCTGAAAGGCACCCTATCTCCACTAATCATCCTCAAGCATTTACCACTCAAAAGATATGCGTAACTCTCTTTCATACTTGCAGGGTCAATCACTCTACTACAAGTTAAAGAATGAATCCAAGAGCGGGTTCCAACCATTGTACATGGTGGAAAAAATGTCAAATGCTTCTCGGTTTCTTGATTGACTACAGTTATGAATAGATGTCAAAATATGTTTAGGTGTTGAATTTCCAAAGCTGATTGAGCAATCGTTTTGATCTTTCTGTTTACAGTTGTTCAAGGGAGGCGCTAAATGGCACAAACATCAATGGAAAAGTTGTTCTATGCATTGAAGTAACTTTGGCCCAATAGTAAAACTTTTTCAAGGTGCCATGGCAAATGTTCTTAGTGGTGGAGCATCTGATCTTATTTTCACCCCGTATACGACAGATTTTCTTTTGAGCACTGAAGGTTGGCAAGACATGGCCTGTGTTTTCATCGACATTGATATTGGGTTTCAAGTTGCAACGCACATTGTCAGCCAAAGGTAAGAAATTATTTTTGTGACCTACCAGGCTTAGCGGTATATTCTCTGCAACTATATAAAGTCTGCAATGATATAGTGCCTTAACTAAACAGCTTGCCTATTGCAAAGATCGAGTCAGCAAGTAATATTACAGGAAAACAAGTCCCAGCTCCAAAGGTGGCAATATTTTCCTCAAGAGGTCCATCCACCAAATACCCTACAGTTCTTAAATGAGTGGCACCCTTTTGGTCTAGGCAGTCTATATTTTAGTGATAAAAAGCATCTTAGGACAAACATCAGACAATAGGGATCTTAAGATGCTTTTATTTCATAGGTTAGAAATGCTTTATTACAGTGACATTTTCCTAATCACAGTATAACTACGTTTAATAGCCTGACATAGCAGCGCGTGTATTTGGCTCAGGGGCATCAATGGCAGCCCCACATGTAGCAGGCATCGTGGCATTGCTAAGGGCTCTACATCCTCATTGGTCTCATGCTGCCCAAAAATCAGCAATTGTTGCCACATGAAACATTATCTTGATTAGTCCACTGGCACTTCCTTACCTGCACATATTTTGCATGGACAAAGCATCAACTGTTGATGAATATGGCATGCCAATGTTAGCAGAAGCGCTACCTCGGAAGGTTGCTGACCCATTCGACTATGGAGGGGGCCACATAAATCCTAATAGAGCTGCCGATTCTGGCCTCATTTACGACATTTGTCCAATGGATTACGACAAGTTCTTTGCTTGCAGGATCAAGAAATATGAGATTTGCAACATTACAACATTGCCGGCTTATCACGTAAACCTACCTTCTATATATATTCCTGAACTAAGGCATTCAATTAAGGTGGAGAGAGCGGTCACAAATGTGGGAGAAGTTGATGCAATTTATCAATCTGCCATAAGTGTCCCCGAGGAATCAAGATCAAAGTTGAACCACCAACCCTAGTATTCAATGCCACAAAGAAAGGGAACTCCTTCAAGGTTAGCATAACACCTTTGTGGAAAGTGCAAGGGGACTACACGTTTGGCAGCCTAACTTGGCTCAATGAGCACCGTACAGTCAGGATCCCAATTGCAGTCCGGATCACAATCCAAGATTTCTACGCTGATGTTGCATAGTAATCAAGAAAGTTACACGAGGAATATATCATGGTGATACCTAGAGTTGGTCTTATGGATAGCATAAATCAGAAGACTATTTGTAAGTTGTAACTGTCTGTATTTGGGTAAACATTCGCAATAAGGAAGCTCGATTTTACGATTATGCTCGGTTCTTTCCCTCATCATGGCTAATCCGCACAACGGGGTCGCTGGGAAGGGAACAGGGGAGGGAGGACGGACGGGACGAACCTGGCGGTGCGGCCGGCGAAGGGGTTTGGCGGCTTGCCCATGGCGAGAGGGGACCATCCCAGCCGTCGAGATGGGAACGCGAGGTTGCCAGTGTGGCTTGCTTCGTTCGGTGGGTTGCCCGCCGCCCCGCCGGAATGGATGGGGTTCGCTGCGGTTCCGGTGCGCCGTGCGGCCGACGGCCATCGTTCTCTGCCGTTTGCACGTGGGCCTTTTTCCTAGATGGGCCTAAGATGTGATGAAACTTGGCCTTGATGCAGCCTGTGTGGCCATTTTTGGTGTCCAGTGCAGCCCCTTTTCGCCGGCTGCAATCATTTGGTTGCCGTTTTCGGCTTTGATCTCATCATCTTTACAGAGAACCGAGAAGCTTCGTAATCGCAAGTGATGCGCCAGCTTTCTATTTCTTCTTCTTACAGACTTTCATCTAGCAACGTGTATCAGTGGAGAAGTTGGAACCGTGTATGAAGTCGGCAAGTCGTACCGATATGAAGCGAACGACGAACTACTACTTGGCACGTGCACTTAGACCGAGTCACCAGATGAATGAAATGTAGTACCGGGGAGCTTCGCTCTCAAGAAATTAACCACAGATTATTTTAGTCCATCTGATAGGATAACACGCATGAGCTGAGCATATCAATCTACGCGTAACACGCATATGTATAATTGATATGGGCAGGTAAACCACCGGCCCATGAGGCAATCCATCCGTCACGTCAAACATATATCCTAGAACGCATAAATAAGCCGTGCGCGCAGCAGCTGCCCACGACATCGAGCCGGAGGCGATCGAGAGAAAGAAACCAGACACCGGAAGTTGCGCGTGGAGTTTGAGAAGATGAGTCGACGGTTCCTGCCCCTCTGCGCGCTCCTCCTCGTCCTGCTCTGCCTGGCGAGCCTCGTGGACGTCACGGAAGGGAGGCGCCGAGGAGGCCGCGGCTACATCGGCGGCGGCGGCGGCGCCAGAGCAAACAGCGGCAGCGGCAGCCCCCGTAGCCTCAGCGGCGGCACCTGGGCGGCGTGCGTCGGCTCCTCGCTGCTGGCCGCGGCGGCCATGCTCTAGCTTGTAGCCTCCGCGCGCGCTGCATCAGCTAACCAGCGCTTATGCGATACGGCTGGTTAATGTGGTGCTTTGGGTACGTGACTTGTGTGGATGCATCTATTCTCAGCATCTGGGTGGTGTATCCGGTCTCTCACCGTAATCCGCAGGAACGAGCGTGATTAGTGTTTTGTAAATGTACCGTAAATTCGTTGGGTCTGTACCATTCTTCTTTTTCTTCTTCGTGCATACATATGCCAGCAGACTTGTGAATTTGGTTCAATGCTGTCGATCCTGATTAAGTCGATGCATTTCGTTCAAACTGTTGATATTGAGTGCAGAGGTGGACTGTGCACAAATCTAAGCAATATAATATATAGAATTTGTTGGCCAGTAATCTCCAATACTACAATCTTCCTTAGCGAGACATCACTGTACACATAAGCAGAGTACTAATGGCGTGAGTGTCTGCTTTCCGGCGGGAAATGGCGCGGTCGTCGCGAGCCGGCGGTCATGACGTCACCATTAGTCCACCACCGCTCAGAGCCGACGACAATGGAGCACAGGCGAGCTACTACAGCGACCAACGCGGGGCGGCCGCACGCGCACGACGCCCCCCGGTTCCCTCCCTTGCACCACCGCAGTGACCTCCTACCCTGTGGCTGTGTCCAGCATCCCAGCAGCGCCGAGTAGCAGCATGATTGGGCTGGACCTCACAACAGTGTCTCTCAGCGAGCGCCGACCAGCAGCATGGTCGGTGTTGTAAATAACGCACAGAATAAAAGAGATAAGAGACACAAATTTTTACGTGGAAAATTATTACGGGAAAAAACCACAAGCGCTCAAAGCAAATCACTATAATGTAGAGATATTACAATGGAGAGCTTTTGGCTTGTACTTCCTATGTACTACTGAGGTATATTTATAGTTGTGGGAAATAGAGTCTCACAAAAAGAGTAAACTAAAATTAGAATCCTACATGCACACAGAGTCCTATACGGACATAGATACGAATTCGGATCACTTTTCAACAATCTCCACCTTGAGCTGAATTCAAATCATTTTTCAACACTTATCTCCACCTTGAGCCGAATTTCCTCCAGTAGTCTAAGAATATCATGAACTCCTCAATAAAATCAGCATGTACACCTTGAACGCCGAAAGTTTAAATGACTAGTAAGTAATACCAACTAAGTCTGAGCAAAGCTCAAAATTAGATGCAGGAACTGGTTTTGTCAACATATCAGCTGGATTATCATAAGTACTTATCTTGCAAACTTTAATATCACCTTGAGTAATGACACCTCGGATGTAGTGATATCTGATATCAATATGTTTTGTTTTCTCATTGAACATTTGAACTTTTGTGAGGCAAATAGCACTCTCACTGTCACAAAATATTGTAATGCAAGATGTACTTCTACAAAGCTCAGTAAATAAATCTCTCAACCAAATAGCTTTTTTGCAAGCTTCAGAAATAACCATATACTCAGCTTCTGTAGTAGACAAGGCAACGTAGTTTGCAAACTTACTTTCCAACTTACGGCACACCCTTCAACAGTGAACACATAACCAGTGAGAGACCCTCTTTTATCCAAGTCTCCAGCAAAATCAAAATCAACATAACCAACGAGTCCATCTCTAGTCCTCTCAAACTGTCAACAAGCATTAGATGTGCCCCGCAGGTATCTGAAAATCCATTGAACTGCTTTCCAATGCTCTTTTCCAGGATTAGCCATGTTTCTACTAATAACACTTAATGATTGAGATAAATTGTGGGTGAGAACATACCATAGCATACATAAGCGAACCAACTACACTCGCATACGAGACTTTAGACATGTACTCTACTTCATCATTAGATTGTGGACATAACGCTGAAGAAAGTTTGAAATATGCAGCTAAGAGAGTACTCACAGATTTAGCCACATGCATGTTGAAACGACGAAGAATCTTATCAATATACCCTTTTTAACCTAAATATAATTTACCAAGTAGTCTGTCTCTAATTATTTTCATACCAAGAATCTTCTTAGCTGCACCGAGATCCTTCATCTCAAATTCACTGCTTAATTGTGCCTTCAACTTTAAAATTTCAGCCTTCTCTTTTGCAGCAATCAACATATCATCAACATATAGGAGTAAATAAATAGCTGAACCATTAATAATTTTGAAATAAACATAGCTATCATAATTAGATCTTTTAAATTCCTAAGATATCATAAAGGAATCAAATCTCTTATACCATTGTCTAGGTGACTGCTTTAAATCATAAAGAGATTTCTTCAATTTGCAAGCAAAATTCTCCTTGTCCGAACAACAAAACCTTCCGGTTGCTCCATATAAATATCTTCTTCTAATTCCCCATGTAAGAATGCAGTTTTCACATCCATTTGTTCAAACTCATAATCATGCATAGCCACAATGCTAAGTAATGTGTGAATAGAACTATGCTTCACAACAGAGTAAAAGACATCTGTGAAATCAATGCCCGGAATTTGACTGTATCCTTTAGCAACTAACCTTGCTTTGTACCTAATCTCTTCGGTTGGTAAAACGGCTTCCTTTTTCTTGAAGATCCATTTGCAGCGAATAGGTTTCTTCTCAATTGACCACTTGACCAGCTTCCAAGTGCCATTCTTCTCAAGAGATTCTATCTTATCATGCATGGCAGCCATCCATCTTTTTAAATCACTAGAAGAGATAGCTTCTGAATAAGATGAAGGTTCTGCAATACCTTCAATTTTTTCTGCCATATTTAGACAAAAAACCACAACGTTGGCTTCTTCAATGAATCTCTTAGGAGGCTGAATGTTTCTTCTTTCTCTATTAGCTGCAATGGAACGTTATGTTGGTGGCCCAACAATAGGAATTTCTGGAATATTTTCCTTCTTGATTTCTGGTGTAGATCCTGAATCAATAATATGCTCCACCTGCACGCTTGATTGCTTCTCAACGGGAACATCAATAGATGGTTTATCATGCAACATAGCAGACTCATCAAAAATAACATCTCTACTAATAACCACATTTTTAGTTTCAGAATTCCATAACTTATATCCTTTCACACCAGTTTTATAGCCAAGGAAAATGCACTTAACTGCTCTATGGTCTAATTTACTATTGTTGACACGAGTATAAGCAGGACAGCCAAATATTCTCAAATTTGAATAATCTGCTGGAGAGCCAGACCATACCTTAATTGGAGTCTTCTTATCAATAGCTAAATTTGGTGACCGATTAATCAAATAACAAGCAGTGGAAGCGGTTTCAGCCCAAAAACTCTTTGATAATACAGAGTTTGATAACATGCAACGTACCTTCTCCATGATGGTTCTGTTCATGCGTTTTGCCACACCGTTTTGTTGAGGAGTGCTAGGAACGGTGTAATGTCTCACAATACCTTTTGACTTGCATAAAGCTTCAAATTCTCATAAACAAAACTCTAAACCATTGTCAGTACGAAGTTTCTTGATATGCTTACCAGTTTGTCTCTCAATCATAGTCTTCCACTCTTTGAATATGCTGAACACATCCGATTTCTACTTTATAAAGTATGCCCAAACTTTTCTTGAATAATCATCAATAATAGTCAACATATAGCTTGCACCTCCAAGTGATGGAACGCAGGATTTTACCCATAAATCAGAATGAATATAATCTAATATGTCTTTTGTAGAGTGAGTCGCAGTGCTGAATTTCACCCTCTTTTGCTTGCCGAAAACATAATGTTCACAAAACTTCAACTTGTCGATGTTTTTACCGTCAAGAAATCATCTTTTGCATAATTATGTCATTTCAGCTTCGCTCATATGCCCCAGACGCATATGCCAAAGATTAGTAGCATCAAAATTAAATGATTTATTTGAGACAACAGCAACATTACCTGAAATTGTAGTGCCTTACAGATGATATAAGTTGGCAGCTTTCATATCACCTTTCATCACAACAAGAGAACCTTCCGTGACCTTCAGAACTCCACCTCCACCGGAATACTTTTACCCTTTAGCATCAAGAGTACTCAATGAGATAAGATTTCTCTTTAAATCCGGAATATGACGAACATCTGACAAAGTCCTGATGGTGCCATCAAATATCTTGATCTGGATAGAACCAATGCCTGCAACCTTGCATGGTGCATTATCACCCATCAACACGGATCCACTTGGCGTAGCTTCATAGGTAACGAACCAATCAAGGTTCGGGCTCATGTGGAAAGTGTAGGCTGAATCAAGAATCCATTCATCGTCGATTTTGCAATTACCGGCAAAGGCAACGAGAATATCTCCATCAGAACCTTCTTTGGTGACAACGGTGGCTCTAACTTCATCCTCTTGTTGATCCTTTTTGAAATTATTATTCCTCTTCTCTTTGTTCTGCAACTTTCAGCACTCGGATATATCATGTCCATCCTTCTTGCAATACCTGCATGACTTCTTGTTCCTGGATTTAGATCTGCCTCTGAATCTGCTTTTGCTTCTGCCTCTTGAATTATCGTATGAACTCTTCTTATATTGCCTGCCGCGGACAGACAAACCTTCTGCATGCGTACTTGAACTCCCACCGGGAACCATAAGTTTCATCTTTTCTTTAGCATACAGAGGTTCATAAACTTCACTGAGAATAAGAGTATTTCGACTATATAGAATAGTATCTCTAAAAGTAGAGTACGAACTAGGCAGAGAGTATAGCAGAATAAGAACCAAATCTTCTTCATCATATTTACCTCTATAGACTCGAGGTCAGAAACAACTTCCTTGAAAGTTGTCAGGTGGTTCAACAATGAGGTTCCCTCCGCCATCTTGTGTGAATAAAGATTTTGCTTCAAATGCAACTTACTGGTCAGATCCTTGGTCATGCAGATCTGCTCCAACTTCAGCCATAATGTGTCGGCGGATGTCTCCTTCACAACCTCATGTAGAATATTATTTGATAGATGAAGATGAATTTGGGATAAGATCTTACGATCTTTACGTTTCTTCTCATCGGCGAACAGTGTCGTTGGCATCTTGTCGATCCCCAAAAGAGCATCATCCAAATTAAGTTGTGATAAAACAGCCCGCATCTTGACTTACCATAGAGAAAATCTCGTGTCACGATCCAACAGTGGAAAATCATATTTCATAGTAGCCATGCGGAAGAAAATCAAAAATTTTCTAGTATGGAATCTTGCAAAAAAATCTAGTAGTCAACAAAATCTGGTACGATCCCGTGTGCACGTAGCAATTCTCATCAAAAGGAAAATAGCACTAAAATAACATGCTGGCAAAACACACCAATTTCCACCAAACAACAACCAGCGTACCTTTTTGCTCGCCTCGGGTTCCATGCAATTTTTTTAATGCTTTTGCCTTTGATTCAAGATAGCTTGCTGGCAGCACACATCAATCCCTTCCAAAAGAAAAATCATGCAGCGTACCTTCTTTCTTTCTCTTGGTTGTTGCGCCTTTGGTTTTGACCTGGTACAGATTTTTTTTCTTTGCTGTTGCTTTGGAGACGCTGCTTTGGGAGTGCTGTGCACGGGGACTTGGGACAAGCGTTGCTAGTTTGGCTTCGAGATGATTCGCGCAGACGGTGAATCGCCTTTTGCTGCCGTCGCACACGGATCAAGGCGAGGAGACCAGACGCTCTGTTGACCGCTTGGATCGAAGAACACGCGACACGCAGATCTGCTCTTTGGCTTTTAATGTTGCTGCTCTAACTCCAACACGAAGAAAAACTTCTTGTACCATTCGGACTCGGTAAAGACATCCGACGAAAATTTTTTTCTTCGAATATATAATCTCTTGTGCTCTGATACCACTTGTTGCAAATAACGCACATAATAAAAGAGACACGAATTTTTACGTAGAAAACCCTTGCGGGAAAACCACGGACGCTCGAAGGCAAATCACTATAATGTGGAGAGATTACAATGGAGAGTTTCTCTTTTGGATTGTACTTCCTATGAACTACTAGGGTCTATTTATAGTGGTGAAAAATAGAGTCCCACAAAGAGAGAAAACTAAAATTAGAATCCTACATGCACACAGAGTTCTATACGGACATGGATACGAATTCAGATCACTTTTCAACAGTCGGGCTGCCACGGCCACCGCGCTCGGCAGAATGTCCATATCGGCTATCTAGTCTCTCTTTGCCAGTCTGTTCGTTGACGCCGTCACCGACTCGTCCGCCCAGAGCATGCGGCGACACGGTAAGGGATGGGAAACAGTAAAGGTAATTCATTTTATCTGATATTTATATATAAGAAAATATGAATGTGGTAAGTAAAATCTATATTAAAAAATAATCATATTCGTATTTAAGAATGTTCGTATTCATATTTGAGACTTTTCGATTCGTATTCAATCTGTTTTCATCCCTAACGACCTTCTTGAGATGATTGCAAGAATCAATTTTTTGATGAATCAAGATTCATAAGAAATAAGTGAAAATTATTTTGTATAATTTTCAACTCTATATGCTACACCGCTAACTTGTATTGACGTGTAATCATGTTATATAAATTTATTCTATTAAAATTTGGTACAAAAAATTTAGAATATTCGTATTCAACCGAATTAAGTACATATTTAATTCATATTTATATTCGTTACAACATTCGATTCGTGTTTGAAATGTTTTGTATTTTATTTTAAAAATATAAATTTATATCTGCATTTATATTTATTCTAAAAATATAAATTTATATTTATATTTAAGACTATTTGATTACATGTGATCCATTTCATCCCTACTCACGGTCAAACTTCCGCGATACAAGTTCTCTCACATGGGCGTTCGGAATAGCGATGGTTTCTGGCTTTGAGCTGAAATTTCACTATAACTAGTTTTTTTTACTGTAACTGAGTTGGCTTATTGGACATAATTAAATTTAAAAAAAATGTAAAAATAGAAAAAACATATTAACTCATAACGGATAATGCAAAGGAACATGGGAAAAAATATAAAAATGTCTAAAATGTCTAAAAAAATTAGAAAAAGATAAATTAGTGAATAGTGAAAAAAAAAGTTGAAACTAGAAGCTCAAACTGAAAAAAGATGAAATGAGCGCCAGTCGTTCGATTCCCTTTGGACGTTACAGATCAGTCCTACTGCCAAATTTGCAGCCTGATCCGTGTCCCAGTCGGTCAGTTACCTGAGCAGCTGAGCTGTGCTTTGCAATCAAGCATAGCAGCAGAGAACACGCCACGAAACGCAGCGCAGAGATAAACCCAAGAAATTGTAAGGAGACGAACATGGCGGCGGCGGCGGCGACGAGTGAGATCGCGGTGGTGGGGGTGATCGGCGCGGGGCAGATGGGATCGGGCATCGCCCAGCTCGCCGCCGCCGCCGGCTGCGGCGTCCTCCTCCTCGACTCCGACCCCGCCGCCCTCTCCCGCGCCGTCGCCTCCATCTCCTCCTCCCTCCGCCGCCTCGCCGCAAAGGGCCAGCTCTCCCAGGTGGGCGCGGGCTCTATTACTCAGTGAAAGATCACTCTTCTTTGACAGCTTCAGTTTCGCTTGGTCATAGGATGCGTGCGATGATTCCATCAAGCGGATAAAGTGCGTCTCCGGCGTGCAAGAGCTCAAGGACGTGGATCTTGTGATTGAGGCCATCGTGGAGTCGGAAGATATCAAGAAGAAGCTGTTCGTGGATCTGGATAAGATCACGAAGCCTTCTGCTATTCTTGCCTCTAACACTAGCTCCATCTCTGTAACCCGCCTGGCTTCAGCTACCAACCGCCCCTCTCAGGTGATCAGCAGTTCGGTTTATCTCAGCACCGGCTTTTAATTGTTCTAGTAATCTAGTTGCTTCTGGTATCAATTGACCATCATTTGCTTGTTTAGAATTTCACATAAGAATAGTGATGAAACTGTCTTAACTTATCGATTTACATTTGGGGCAGAACTTTTTTGACTGTGATGGCCCCATTGGTTAACATCTGTGCATGTTAACCAAGGAAGAGGAGAAAAGATTGTGTATTCTAAAACTAACTTCAGAACATGCTTCTAAGACCAAAATATCACAATGCGATGGCCGACTAGCCGGCAGTGGTGGAGGCAATATTTTGACGATGGGGGTGCGAACTTAAGACACATCGGTAATTATAAGCAAAGGGGAGTAATTATAAGCGTACAAAGCTTCTTCAGCCTAACGAATCATGAACTTAAAGTAATATAAAAACTACTACTAGTCCTAGGAAGACTCGCATCAGGAAGTGAAACTATCTACATAACATTGAAGTACTGAACTAAAGTAAGAAGCAACTACAGTATTACTAGATTCCCCTGTGCTTAGCCTTTAGGAACCTCAAATAACAAAGGTTTGCTCTGTTCTCTATCAAAAACAGCAATCAGGTACCAATGTACCATAGATGCATTGGTATTCTGGTAATCAAGCACCTATACATGATTTGTATAGTAAAAAGTAAAGACAACCCATGTTCTTCAAAAAGGAGTTAGCACCCGATGAATCACCTTCACTCTTGTACCTTCCTAACTATGAGCAGCATTGAACCAAATATAAGATAATTAGATAAAGCAAAGGTTAACTTCTAAGCTCCACTAACTCAGTAATCTTAGTTGAGATCTCATTTTAGTCTTTAGATTTGAGATTTGAGAATAGAGCTATACTAGTACACTGAGTCATTGTGTCACTGATAGTTTCGTCCCTCGTATTTTAGATTTGACTTATTTGAAAATAGAGCTACACTACGCAGAACTACATTTGAGAATAAACATAGGCCATGCAGATACCTGTTGGGCCTAATGGAGTAATGGGCTGTCAGGAGTATGTATAGTGTATAGGAGTATATGTAGTATATACTTTGTATATTAGGGGGTATATACCGGATTTTTTGGCAAAATTTTTGGAGGTGCAACAGTACCCCCATGCCGCCACTGCTGGCCAATGGATATATCTGTCAAATCTCAACCATTTGGTTTTCATATCTTTCTTGCTTTTATCTATCCAATTTATCACTTCTAGTCCTAGATATGCTTCCCTTGTTGAATGTGTGCCCCTCGGTTTTTGTTGCATCTCTCGATGATACGAACTTAAATCCAGCCTCATGACCGGAGATTTTCATGCTGCAGGTGATAGGCATGCACTTCTTTAACCCTCCTCCAATAATGAAATTGATAGAAATTATACGAGGAGCTGATACATCAGAAGAAGTTTTTGCTACGGTTAAATCTTTTTCCGAAAGGTAACCAGAAGATTTGTAGTTGCACCTGTTAAGCTTCATAATATGTTTTCCACGGACAGAATTTTAGTGAGCATAGTCTTAAACGTTGTCCACTTTTTGTACAATTTTGAGGGACACTGACCAAGACTTACCTGAATTGGAACCTAATTCTGTAACCAGTTATTGTTCCGAGATACAATTCAGAGCTACTGTTCTCTAAACATATTTTTACTACCTCCTATTGTTAACTTAGTGGATTTGTTGAGAAGACAGTAGACTTGCTGTATTTTGGAGTTCAGGTCCCATGTTGACATCATGAGCAATATTTACCTGGTCAAAACTGGCAGGTGTAGTAGGTAAACTAGTATTATTTACCCTTCGAAAGTTATTGTTTCTACCTTACAAATGATCTCAATATACCTGTTTTGGTTGTGGCTAGAAGTTCGAACCATATTTAAGCTCCAAGGAGAATGACTATGCTACCCAGTGCCCAACTGCCCATACACATGGATGCATTAGTGCAGGCTATAAAGTGAGCAAGCGACAATTGAAGCAAGACAAAAAAGGTTTTGGCCTAGCTGCTGCACCCGATGTTACTCGCTTTATAAAGCTAGTCAGTAATATATATGTTACTGCAGTTGTTCTAGCTGAACCCGTTTTTAGGTGGGGAGCTAGTCCACCTGAAATTGCATGCTGATATTTCACTTTGCAGGCTTGGGAAGACTGTCATATATTCGCAAGATTACCCCGGATTCATTGTGAACCGCATCCTAATGCCAATGATTAATGAAGCATTCTGGGCGCTTTACACTGGAGTAGCGACCAAAGAGGATATTGATACAGGGATGAAGCTAGGCACCAATCATCCGATGGGTCCTCTCCAGCTTGCCGACTTCATTGGGCTAGATGTCTGCCTTTCAGTACTTCGGGTGCTTCACAACGGCCTAGGAGATAACAAGTACAGCCCTTGCCCTCTTCTTGTCCAATATGTTGATGCTGGCCGAATTGGAAAGAAGCGCGGGCAAGGTGTATACTCGTATGGAAAGGGGTCTTCGTCTGTTAAACCGAAGTCTTCTCTGTGAAGATCAATGCAGCTGTTGAGCAAATAAAGCAAGCTGTGTATGTACTTTGTACTTCAGTGAGAAAAAAACAGAGCTTATGTAATTCACGGTCCAAAATGAATACTTGGTAGTATTCACCTTTGCAATTACAAAACGAATACTTTGTACATCAGTGAGAGAAAAAAACGGAGCTTATGTAACTCACCTTGGCAATTACAGGATTAAATGGTGGCCAGTGGTTCAAGCCGATTTGTGAAACTTTTGCGAGTGTAAATCATGGAATGCACATACTTAAATAACTTGCGATCCATGCCCCGCACTGTTGCACTCCTTTGCTGAATTTCTTATACAGTATGTATTTTCAGTCATCACAGAGAGTCAGATGCATGCATCGGACATGATCAGCTCCAGAAATGACTCCTGTGCCGCTTGGTCAGCATCCGTGCAAAAACCAGCATAGCCGGATGGGATTCACATCGAGAGCGGGATCAGGGTGTCGTGCGTGCAGAAGCTCATGCTGCGCTCTCAACACTCGTCCTGCGGCATCACACCTGCCAATGCCGCCCGGCGATGGCGCTACTGAAGGCGAGGTGGTGAGCAGTTGGCTAGTTGCTGGTGCTGCACAGCAGAGGAACTGAAGTACACATGTCTAACGATTATGTGAAGCGTGTTATGTGTTAATCTTTTCTTTGGGGGGAACTGAGGAAGTATGTCGGTACGATTGCTTTCAATTCTTTACTTTGGGCAGCAAGGGCCTAGGACTGACAAGCTAGTGTCCACTGTCCAGGCACAACAGAACGCGCTACTCCTGATTGTGAAGCAGAGAAACACATCCCGATCTTACACTAAAAAGAGCCATTGAACCTGAACAAAATCGAGTTTTGGCACACACATCATATTCCTCTCCAATTCTCCATACTCAGCTCACCAATAAACAACAAATATATCCACAGCCTGATTCAGATAAGAGAACCCATTGATTTAGCCTAGTGTCAGCAGGAGCAACATATATCACTGCGCTAGTGTGCTATACTCTGGATGTGATTTGGTCTTCATACGGATCAAACTTCACAATCCTTCTTACATCAGGGAGCAAAGGGTGCTTAATTGGTTGGTGCCCTTTCTTGTACCAATAACTGATGATGTACGCTTCCAATTTTCTAACCTGAGGAAGCAACATAACGTCAGAATGAACACTTTTTTTGCAAAAGAGCTCTGTAAAACAAGCACAAGCAAGTCACATGCTTGAAGTATGAACTTCCAGAACCAACTAGCAAATCATATTCTTGTTTGTTACTCTTTAAATTTTGTATGTGAATGAATAAATATACAAGAAAACTAGCATTTAAAACTACAACAATGGTTGAACTAGAGATCACATTTGGGTTTTACTTGTAACTTCTGTAAAACATGAAACTGATGATTTTAAAATGTATCAGCATTTGATAAACACAGTATCTCTTAAGATTATGACAGCACATCACCTTGATTTCAAACATACTTTGATGGATAAAATAGTTAGCTGTTAGTAGCACAATCGTCAAAATAATCTCCAAGGGTTAAATCATTTTATTAGTTGATAGCATTGGACATCACGATAATTGAAAGGTTTTCCAATGGTTCAATTATTAGATAAGTATTCCATTGCACTAATCATCACAGGCTTGGCTTTCCATTCATCAGTATAGCATTATAATTTAGCTAACTAGCTATTAGCATGCACACAAAGTCAGGACATCCATAAGAAAACAACAGACTAGAAATTTAACAGATAAACATTTATGCTCAGTCTAGTGTGGTACTGAGTACTAACAAAATTAGTCATTCTCCTTTCTTTTTCAGGATGTAAATATGTTGTCAGCTTCACAGGAGAAACAGAGAATATAGAGCTTACCCTTCTGACAATGTAAGATTCGTTGGCAAAATTCAATGGTTCTGTTAATACAGTGAGAAAACCATTCCTGTTTCCGTAGACAACATCAGTAAAGTATCTATCACCAACCTGGAAAAGTGAAAAAAAAACTAAGATTAACAAAGTGAAAACGTATAGAAGTAAGAATAGGCACGACTGATGATAGCCATTAGTATTACTACCAGCACAAGGTTTGAGGCTGAACAACCAAAGTAACTCTCTATTTCCTTAGCTGTTCCAGCAGGCTTCTTTATATCTGCAATTAATAGAGAAGATGAATAAAACACACTATCCCCATTATATTTTATATGGGCAAATAATGATTAGAAGCTTCCGCCGCACACAATGAAATTACATTCTCAAAAAGGAAGATGGTATAGAAACACAAACCATTTAAACATCTCATTGCAAGTTTGCAACACAGAACTTCAGTGCCTTGGAATCATGAGATGCATTTTGACTTGCAACAGATACTTAATGAAATGGAACTATTGAACTAATATTGGTACCAAACAAGTCTGACTTAATAATTAGACATGAATCAGGTGACAGATGATTAGCTCAATCCAATTAATTCCCTTTTGAGAAATAAAGGCGTTTTTGCTCAATAGTCAAGACTCCAATCTTTTCACAGAAAGACAGGATTAGACTCCGACAGTTGGCGGACTCCCCTCATGTAATGCCAGGCTCACTAACAAGAGAACCAAGCGCATAGAGCATCCATAGGGTTCTAGAGCTATCAAACTGTAGGTCTCTGGGAACACAGAAACAGGAACTAACAAAGACGGTGTTTTCCCCTCAAAAGAGGACAGCACTTACCATGCCTGATCACATGAACCCCCTCGATGCCCGCCTCGATCGCCCTCGCTTCCACCCCATCCGGATCATACTCCTTCAACCCTGCGTCCAACCAGAAACAAATCAATTCCATCAGCACGAAAACATTTCGCCCAAATTAACGCTAAGTGCGGGCAAACCAGGCCAGAGTGGCAGACAGACCTGCGGAGTTGCTGTAGACGGCGAGGGCACCGGCAGGGAAGGCCGCGAGGCACTGGTCGAACGAGGCGGCGAGCGACGGCCAGAGCGCTGGCGCGTAGGGCGCGGTGAGGGTGTTGTCCTTGTCAAACACGACGCCGCGGAACCCGGCGCGGCGAAGCTCGCCCCAGTCCAGCCACCTGATGTCCTGCACCGACACGTGCGGCAGCGCCAGGCGCGGCTCGGACGCCGCGACGGCCGCCACCGTGGCCACGCCGGCCGGGTTGAACCGCTGCCCCAGCGCGCGCCGCCACCACGCGGCAACGCCCATGCCCGTGCCCGCGGCGTCGGTGGTTGTTGTGGGGTCGGTGTTAGGGTTTGCCGCTTTGGGGGGCGGAAGAGGGAAGGCGCGGGGAGCGGGAGGGAGTGGTGGCACCGGCGGTGGCCTTAACATCAGAGCATGGGCGAGGTGGGTGGCTTGCCGGGGGCTGGGGGCGATCGATAGGAGGAGATTCGTTGGAAACGGCGATTACATCGGAAGGAAATTCTCGAAATTTTTTAAATAATTAATTTTTAATTCCAAATTACAAGATTATATCTATATTTTTTGTTTTATAAAAATAGCCATTTGTTGCCATATAGTTGGGTGATATAGATAAGTCGTCCAACTATTAGACGACACGAGGCTCCCCTTATGGTTGGGCGACTTACCTATATCGCTCAACCATGCGACGACTATTGCCTCTAATCGTCCAGCTGTTGGGCGACATAAGTAAGTCGTCCAATAATTGGATGACTACTTTCTACCAGTTTATTTTTTTCTCTTTGATCTGACACTCTCACGAGCTCTTTCACCATTTCTCTCGTAAAAAGAACAAGATGAGCTTGAGAGATGAAAAAAGAGAGGACCGGGGGAGATAGGGGACAAGGTTGCGAGAGGAAAAGCAGAAAAGCTTGGAGAGAAAGAGATATAGCGAAGTAGAGAAGCTCAGGAGATGGAGTGAAGGAAAGAAAATCAGAAGAGGGAGTGAAGAAGAGGAAAAGGGCTTGGGAGAAGGGCAAAAGAAGAGAAGAGGAATTCGTGAGGTTAGAGAGAAACAAAGAAAGCTCATTGATAAGAAGAAAAGGTCTTTGTGTGAAGGTAATAGTCTCATCCATTCTTATTCTCATTTACATGTACACAACATGTAGGTGCGTATTTGGTTAGCACGTATTTAGTGAATACATATTGATAAATGGTAATATTTACAGTGAGAAATCAGTCATGTCGGAACCCACAACATTGAAAGCGCATTATGGTGTTGGTACCATTCGTAAAGATCCATACGGTGTTGACCTGAGAAGTTTCTCGCAAGTCAGTATATTACTCTCAGACGCGGAGAATGCTTAAATCGGAGATGTCCTGTATTGGCTTACACTCGGCTTCTCCTTGGACCACAAGGTATGCAATGTCGTTTTACATGGGCTTTCAAATCGAACTACCATGGATATTCGGTGGGAGTTGAAAAGACTGATGTGCACGTTTGCGTGGAAAGCTACCGGCGATATGGTTACGAGTGCGTGCTATTCGTGCAACCATGTCCGAAGGAAGTCATAGGAGATCTGGTTGGTGGAATCAGCTCGAGTGCGCAGCACGTGGTTCATCAAGAGGATGAGGTACATGATGTTGCGTCAGCAGAACCAGAATATCGCACAGTGCACGCTGAGCCTACCTGACAGTGGATGCAGATGTTGCTAAGGCATATCACAAATATCGCGCGACGCAAACTGAGCCCACTAGACAGGCAGGCATAAGGGAGTATGTTGACAGTATAGTGCATTAGATGGAGATCAATGACCAGACGGCCTGGGATGAAGAGGAAACTTTAGAAGATGATGGCGATAACTCTTCTAATGAGGACGAAGGTCCCATACTATAGGTATGGAATAGGTGGATGTTAAGAGTCTTTTTGTGCACGATGAGCATAAATCACCATAGGAGTACCTTGCTATGGAGGTTTGGCTTTATACAATGTTTACTGATAAGAGATTACTACAAGATGCTATTAAGTTGTGGGCCTTATCCATGCAGCGGATGTTTCGTGTCTTAAAATCCAGCTCAGAGTAGTACACCATAGTCTGTGAGCAGGTTAGCTATCCTTGGCATATGCACGCATGTAGATCTAAGTACGAGACTCACTGGATTGTCTCAAAGGTAGAGCCGCACTCCTATATGCTTAGTAGTGTTTTGCCAAAACATCACAACCTGATGTCCACCTTCATAATCAATCTCATGTACGGCAAGATAGTGAAGAAGAAGGATTTGGAGGCCATGTACATCATGATGGCTATTGAGCAAAAATTCAAGTACAAGATTAGCTATGCTAAGGCATGGCGTGTGAAGCAGAAGACTTTAAAAAGGAGATTTGATTCTTTCGAGGTGGCTTATGATAACCTTTTTCGTATGTTCAAGGTGCTACGGGACAGGATCTCGGGCACACACATTGTTATGAAGAACAAGCCATCCAGAAGACCGCTTGGTTACCTAGTTTTGTAGAGGGCCTTCTTATCCTTTGGTGCTTGCATCGATACTTTCAGGCACATGTTATCAGTGATCTCAGTCGATGAGACGTTTCTAACAGGAAAATACAAGGGGCAGGTACTGATAGCAATTGGCGTTAATGATGAAATACTGAATATGGCAACAAAGGGGCTGAATGGTACCTTCTAATTTTTTCCCAAATATTCAATATTCTTTCACCCCAATAGCTACAAAACTATAAAGATTGGAATGAGAAACTAATATCAAACAAGCAAAATAAATATCTGAAATTTTGAGAAAAATCAAATAAATAGGAAATACCTTCCTTATAACTGCGATACTTCCAAAAATTGGAAGTACCTCTGTTATAATTGTGATACTTCATTTTCTCGATGAACAGTGAAAATAGACCAAGTTCAAAAACTAAATCAACACGAAAGATATTCCCAAACTTAGAGATCCTGCAAACTAGACTCCCCGAAGAATCAAAAATCTTGCAAGCATTTCTCTTAAAGCTTACCTCAAAATCATCATAGGTAAGCTGGAAAATAGATAGCAAATTATATCGCAGACTTACTAACTAAGGCAACATCCTTAAGAATAAAAAAATCATTAATATGCACAGTACCTTTAGTGATGTCTCGTCCTGATGAAGCATCTCTAAAGGTGATTATTTCATCACCTGGAATTCGAACTATGGAAGAGAACCAACGGGAGTCTCTGGTCATATGGCGAGGCTAAACATCTCCCTTCCTAGCCCGACGAACATGAGTCAGTGAGAAGAAAACATTAGTGACTTAGTACTAGGGTAAATAAGAGCATATTCAGGAACCCAGTACCGAGTCATACAATGAGCAGTACACCCAGTCCCAAAAGAAAAAGACTAACATTTAGTGACTATACGCACCTCATCTCTCACTAAAACAGCAGGTCTAGGAGCAGCAGGATGGTTCTTCGCCTTCTGAGAGGTTGAAGCAACATGTACAACAACCTTACTGTCAGAAATCCCCAAGACAAAACCCGCAAACTTAAGCACTATTTCCTTAGGTTCAGATGTAACCTCGATCACGCCTGCTACTACAGCTCTAACAACAGCAAGTGGATGTTTTTTCACATCCTCTAAGAAATTATATCATAGACCTTGATTGAACATGCAAATCTTGGATTTGTCTATGATAAGATTGAGCATTTTCTTGTCTCCAACAAATTTTTAAGAGTGTTTATGAAGTACTCACACTTCCAAAAAGAGAGACACATGAAGCACAAGGAGAAGCAGAGGGTGAAGAACTAGAAAGAGAGGATGAAGAACTAAAAGAGAAGATCGAATAGCACGTGCTAATCTCTCCTTATACAAGGTCGTCTCAACCATGAGGGCTTCTCAAGACACACGAGGGGCAGCTCTGATTCTAACCATCTGGGCATCGTAAATTTTTCTAAAGGTCTCTTATATATTCCCCCAATTTCTCCTCCACTTCAGCACAGAATGAGCAAACAAAATGTCATCAGAACAAGCTCCACATCATCCCCAAAAATTTCAGGTACACTTCAAAACCTTGCACTCTGAATTTGACACTGACTGCTAATTGTAGCATAAACTTAAATTTGTTTTGTCCGTTCTGGTGTGCAGCTGGGGAGAACAGTCAAATGATGTGTTTCTAACTCTTGAAGGAGACTTCATGAAACCAAGAATACATGAGGTAATTGTATTGCATCTACTAGTATTTTACTATTAATTTCCACTGCAACTAACTAAACAAATTACTCATGCGTTATTAGCGGTGGATCCATTCTCGACGGCGGAGAAGATAGGGGAATAATTAAGGTGTTTCAAGATTCGTGCTATGTCACGTGGCAGAATCTGAGTGAGAGTGTTAAGGGTGGCAGAATCTGAGTGAGAGTGTTAAGGGAAGCGGTTCAAGGCTCTACCCTAGATAATTTCCTTCCAATTACATGCTCTGCGAATGTGCAAACGAATTGAATGTCCATAGGTTGCTTTGTAAAACCTGTCCTGATAAACTGATTTAAAAATACAGTAGAGAAGTCATCTTATTTATTTTTCTAGAGATAGTTATAAACTAAAAAGGAGTGCATGCTCTCTGGTCACCTCGTCTGGGCCCAAATGAACTGCTCGGATCAAACGGCCCGTTGGACCCCCGGATGAGCAGTTGGGACAAACGGTGAGAAAAATAGGGGTTGTTTTGTTTCTTAGAGGGTGATCGGAATAGCTCATTGCTATAGTGAATTTGACGTCCAACGTTAGAAAAAAAGCTAGAATGATCTCTGCCTTACACGGAAACATTGATGTGCCGCTGCCGTGCAGTGAACGACGGTTTCAATCGGCTGCAGTAGATGGCATCCCTACGGTCCGGTGCAGTTGTGCCTGTGTAACCTGTCTATTTGGACTCATGTGTGCCAACAGACTTGAATGCTTTCGTACCATTTTACCAAGATCATACTCCATCATTTACGCTTTAATTTAGAATTTTTGAGTTTTACTAGCAGTTCAGTTAAAAAAAAAGAGTTGCACTAGCACACTCAAAATACAATTTTGAGTAGTAAAACTTTTATATGCATAACTGAGAGGATGGCTGAGGGGCCGATAGTTATATGGGCTAAGCTTTGCGAGCTTAAGGAACAACATTCAACGTTGTGCACATTGGATAAAAGGGCGTCTTGTCGCGTGAAATGCAAATCTCCATCCATGAGGTCTTCCACCGAAAAATTTTATTATATACGGTGGTATAGTTTAGTTTGTGTAACAAGTTAATCGGAAACTAACACGTGGTAGGAAACACTGTAGAACACCGTACCGCAGGAAAGCACAGCGAAATCTAAAAAAGGTATGCTACATTGTTTTTTCATGCCACGTGTCAGTACCTAATTGGCTCGTTATACAAAGCAAACTATACCACCGTTACACAGTAAAAATTTTCCCGCGCCAGCAACATCGCCTGCCGGCTGCCGCCCACCACCCCGTGTTTGTTCCCTTCCAGCTTCTTCTCTTCCCAGCCAACCGGGTTGACGACGACGGAGGCGGTCGGGACTCTCCACGGCCACGCCCCTTCACCGTCAGGTTTGCTTCATCCGTTTCTCTTCCTAGCCACCCTTTTTGTCTACCAGTCATAATAAACAAAGAATTGACATGGAGAAATTTACTGCAAGCGCTCTTGGATTAGGATCTTCCCAGAACGGCTGTACTAGCATTACAAGTAATCTTCTTGTGATCTATGATGCGCATAAAAGCTATTGTTGACATCATTAATTTTGTTCCCCGGTGTCCATGTGCATTACTTGTTGAATATTTAGTCAATTTTCGGCATATTTTAATCCAGAAATTCAGCATATAAAACATGACATACAAAATTATGAGTGATTCAACAATGATGTATTCATATTTGCTTATGAACAAGCTATATTATCAAATTCATAACATACGAAACAAATACACCGAGAAGTTTTCATGTTATACCCTCTCACACCGAGGCGCCGTTACCATCGATCGACATGATGGTCTATTCGATGTAGTATCGAGGCGTGATGCGGTAGATGTTCGCCGCGGTCGCGACCACCACCAGAAGAAGATGGCGTTCTTCACAGTTGAGCGATCGCGCTCGCCCCAAAACTTGATTGCCCGTCTACTTTCCCTACTCGCCGAACGTAAAGTAACCGCAGCCATAATTCACTAGCTTAAAAGTAACCTAATTCACTAGTAAGAACATTCGATGCGTTACGATTTTAGATAAAGAAAAACACGCGACGCGACCCGACACGCATTCGACACGCGACGCATTTCGGCGTGGCGTGGCGTGGCGAGGCGAAGCGAGCGAAGGAGCGAAGACTGTTGGCTCTTTCCAATTCCATAAGGGGGTTACCACGTTCCACCTTTTAAAGTGGTGTAACTCCCATTCAACTCTCCATATGGGACTAAACAGTTTTTCCACGTGGGCCTAGGAATTAATTTGATTAATTGCTAAATTAAATGGACCAAGCCCAATTAATCCAACATTACTAAGCAACATCAGCGTAGACCGATCAATCTCACAGTATGGTGCTCATTGTACCAAGTTAGGCTACCGAACGTGTAGTACCCCTGCACTTTCCACAAAGGTGCTATGCTAACCTTAAAAGACATTCACTTTCTTTGTGGCGTTGAAGACTAGGACAGGTGGTTCGACACTCATCTTAACCCCAAGGGGAGATTGTATGGCAGACTGATAAACTGCATTCACCTTGCCTACATTAGCGACTGCTCGCCGCACCTTAATCAGATGCCTCAGGTCTGGAATAGATATAGAAGGTAGGTTTAGGTGATATGCTGGCAATGTTGTGATGTTGCAAATCTCATGTTTCTTGATCTTGCAAGCAAAGAACTTAATGTTGTGATGTTGCAAATCTCATGTTTCTTGATCTTGCAAGCAAAGAACTTGTTGTAATCCCTTGGATCGATGTCGCAAATGAGGCCAGGATTGGCAGCACCATTAGGATTTATGTGCCCTCCTCCATAGTCCATAGTCGAATGGGTCAGCAATCTTCCGAGGCAACGCTTCTGCTAACATCGGCATGCCATATTCATCCATGGTTGATGCTTTTCCACTGATGCTTGTGCCGTTTAGTGCCTCCCTTGAACAACTGTGAACACAAAGACCAAAATGATTGCTTAATCTGATTTGGAAATTCGACAACTAAACATAAGCTGGTATCTATTCACAAATGTAGTTAATCAAGAAACTGAACATCATTTAACATACTTGCCACCATGTACAATTGGTTGGAACCTGCACTTGGATTCGTTCTTTAACTTGTAATAGAGTGATTGGCCCTGCAAATACGACAGAGAGAGAGTTATGCATAAAATTAGAGTGACAAGTCTTTGAGGATGATTAGTGAGCAAAGGTGCCTCCCAGCATCCTAACAGGGATCATATGTCTCTATTATGTACCACTAATGTTTGCTTGTTTTGTTTCCCAGGGTGACGGCGGTTGGGAAAGACCGATCAATCTTGCTCGCTGCGACTGTAATAACCCAAGGAGCTGTGTTAGAAAGGACTTGTGGTCGAGGGCCACCATTTCCCCCAGCATAAACAACGGTAATGCCCTTCTGGACTGCATGGAGTGCACCAAATGAATCCTCGTCAACACCCAGAGAGAGGGACAGGATATCAACTCCATCATGAATTGCATCATCCAGAGCTGCTAGCAGATACAAATGCATGTTGCCGTATCTGGTGTTCATATTTGAGTACCGTCGTATTTTTGTTCATATTTCTTTACTGATGGCTTTCTAATTTTGGTAGTCCGGTATTGCAAAGAAAGAGAGCAGCAAGATTCCGGGATTTTGGGCAACACATAAGTGCTTGTGCGCTATTATATGATACCGGATTACCGGATATTGAAGTCTCCGAAGCCTGGAAGTTGTGATAATACCAGTTATCGTTATCTACATTAAGACATTTGAATTAATATTAGTGTGAGCTATCTGTTCTGGATGCAAATCCTTTCAGTATGGTTTGTATGCGCTACCAGTATGAAAGTATGGTTTTCCTGGGATACTGTCTACTAAATAAAAGTACTTGCAGCTTGTATTTCACTAAATCTTTCCCTTATGTGCTTTGTGAGGTGGATTTGGTGTTCATCTCATGTTACGTGTTAGAATCTGTTTACTACCTCTATGACGCACGCTGGAAATGAGTTTCTTGGTGCCAGAGGATTCTTTAGACCTTGACATTGTCGATTACTGATGATGTAAATACTAGTATATTACTATGGGGATTGACAGAGATCAAACGTCCGATCCCAGCCATCCTATCGTACGCTCGCACTCCTCATAACACTTCATGTTGCTCTCTAGGCCTCACTCGCTTCCCCTCCCCTGCTACTACTTCCCACGAGACTTGCTCGTCACCAACCCCTCCCCTGCTCCTCCTGAACACCCTAAAACTTTTTTTTTAATTTTGATCTCTATTGCACAGTCTTTCCAAATCATTGAATTTGACAATATTCTCAACCGATCTCCATCTGATTTGAGCAAAGAAATTTGATCGATGGTGAGAAAATCTAGAATGGAGCAGCTGTTGAGAACATATCAAGCAGCTGCGGGAGTGCCAACACCTTCTTCACGCTGGCACTATGACTTGGATCTTGAGTTGTCATGGTGTAAATCTCCGCTAGCCGCACCAATCAACCTCTTGGCGGTGTGAATCGACGGCAACTGGCTGCATCAACTGGGAAGGCAAAAGCGGCAGTGGCGGATTACAACCGTCCCCAGCAGTGCGCATTCAACGGCGATGGTGACCACAAAAATCGAAGTCAGCAGTGGCTCGTCTTACTCGACGGCAGCTTACAACCTTGTTGCCTTACACCTCCCCTGTTAGTTGTCACAGGCATTACTGTTTTTGTTACAGCCATTTTGCTGGATTGTTTGGGGGCAAGTGTTCTATTTTGTTGCAATGATTCTTCTGGAGTGTTTTGCAAAATGGAGTATTTTGTTGCAGATGTTTTGTTTGACTATTGCATCAAAGTTATTTTTTATTACTGTAGAGTTGCCGATTTGTTATACCATTTTTGTTGTGATGGTTTCTTTGTTATTGAAACAAGGTTTAATTTGTGTTATAATAGACACTTATTTTTGTTGTCGTAATAGGTCAAATTTGTTGCACATTTTTATTTGTTGATTTCGTGTTTGTTATATCCAGAGCAAAGATTTATTGCAAGTATAGTGTTTTGCACTTGTAGGATTTTTTTATGCACCGAATCAAATTAGTTATCTCATCCCTATCCATTTATCCACTAAGACTACACCTCCCAATCCCTATTCAGCTCCTCCTCTGCGGTGGCTGGAGGCAGAGATGCTTTTCCCGCTCTTCTCTCTAGATCGGCAAGGGTGGGGTGTCACAATAGCGTGGCAGCTGGCCGCTATAGGAGCAAGATGGCGTGGCCGCTTCTACAATCTCCTCCCAGTGCCACCATCATCGAGTGGCAGGTTGGAGGGACGGGAGGAGCGTCTGACAGGAGGTGTAACGTGCGAGTGTTTGTGTTTGTGCCATCGTGAATGAGATCGGACAGTGATACTTGATCACTCTGGTTTATGAAGATCTAATGGTGATGAGGAGCGTACAATGGGAAAACGTAAGACGATAGCAGTCTCATTTACTATGCATCCCAAGCGAAGTACTCTGTACTCGGCTGTTCTGTTCTGCAAAGGGTGCGTGATGATGGTGGGATATATCACATTTAACAGGCCTTGCTGTGGTGCTTATAGTGTGGTGAAGATTTGAGCTCGTTTAGCCAGCTGATAAAAGGAAAACTCAAGACGCGGAGCAATAGAAGTTCACATCCAGAATCACCTTGCTTGCTTAACATTGCAACTGCAACTCTTGCAATCAACAACCCTTACCCCAAACCACATTGAGCATCGCTCATATATTATATCAGACTTGACAAGAGCAAGCTGAACTTTGTTCGGAACATAAACACGCACACCATATTCAGTTCAATATACTGCTAAACCGGTACCGCCGTGCTTCTGCTAGGTGCTAACCTGTCCCCGCACTGCCGCCTTCCACGTTCCGGCCGCACCTGAGGTGTATCTCGTAGCCGCAGGCGATGCACTGGTACGCCCAGCCGAGCCCCTGCTCGTCGCACTCGCAGCAGATGTACGGCCCTCCCCCCGACTTGTCCGATACGATGCTCAGCTCGTGGCGGTGCCCGGTGTGGCGCATGGACGGCGGGTACTCCTTGGCTTCCTCGTCCTCCATCTCCTGCAGCAGCCTGATCTGCTCCTCGGTGAACGGAAACGCCATGTCGAAGTAGAGGTTCACCAGGTTCCTCCCCTCCCTCGTCACGGTCTTCCCGTCGGGCCCGACCACCACCAGCGTCGGGATCTCCCGGACGTCGAAGTACCTGGCCAGCGCCCACGAAGACGTGCCGTCGTACGTCAGCGCCAGCCACGGCATGTCGCTGCACGACCGCAGGTACCCGTCCTCCTCCTTGTCCATGGGGATGTAGACTACCTCGAAGTCCTCGGACTTGCCTTTCAGGTTGCTGTATATGGCGGCCAGCTTCGCGGTGAACTTGATGCACGGCACACACCGGTGCGCCGAGAAGTAAAGCCCTACCGTCTTCCCGATTAGGCTCGAGATGGGAACCTGCAGCTATTAGCCACGGTGAGGCCAACAGCTGGATGCATGGTTAGATCATTGCCAATGGCGATGGCAATGCTAGCCCATGATGATCAATCACGCACCTCTGGATTCTAGAACGACACTTTTTACCTGTTCTTTGCCACTGTTCACGTAGTCTCTCCCACTGATGGAGAAAAGCTTTTCCAGCGTCTGGGACGCGAACTTGCGCTGCTCGTCTTCCTCCAGCTCAGCCACCCTCGCCGACGTGAAAGGGAACGCCCGGTCGCCATAGCGGTACACGAGCTCGACGGCGTCCGAGTGTATGACATCGCCGTTGGGAGCGAGGATCACCAGGCGCGGGATGCCCTCGACTTGGAACCTCTGGCTGAGGCGCTTCTTGCACCGGAGGTCGCCGAAGGGCACGGCCGGCCACAGCATGTCGCGGTGGAACCTCTCGAAGGACGGCAGGTCCTCGTCGCACGACACGAAGACGACCTCGAAATCGGCGTTGCACTCCTTGAGCTGGTGGTAGGCAGCGGCCAGCGCCGGAGTAAAGGCCTCGCACTTGGGGTACCAGTTTGCAGCGAAGTACAGGCCGATGACCTTGCCCTCTAGCTCCTGAAGCTGCACCTGTGAAGAAAACACCTTTATTGTTTTGATCAGATGATGCATGATTGACATCGACAGAAAAGGGAAATAACATGAAAATGGCAACAGAAGACAAAGAAAAAGGATGCACAGTGCGCGAGAAAAAGACTATACGTGAGGAGATTGGGTAGACAGATCGCAAAAGATAGCAAACACAATGTGCACAATGCCAGAATTCTGATTCTAGTCGTACACTCGTATGTAGGAATACAGAATACTGAACTTTCCTAAAAACATATGTTCGATGGAAAAAAATGCGTGTGGGTCTGTTCTTTTTGTTTCTAAAAGCGACTTTTGACATTTACTACAGTATCTAACTTTTAAACTGAGTATTTTTTTAAAACGAGGTCTACAAATTAATTGTAATACATATTAAAAACCCAATATCTGTATAATCCAAAATCGCAAGTAATTATCTCTCTGTCCGTAAGCGATAATTTCAATCAAAAACCAAAAACCACAGCTATATCAGACAGACCCTTTATTTAAAAGTCCATCCAATACCTTAAACAATAAAATCGAATATTTGACCATCCAAACTTTATAATCTAATTCAAATAATATCCTGATCCGATTTTGAATAGTAGTATTGTCTGCATAGTACAATGAGTAGATATTTTTTCTCATGTGGTCTCACGTCGAATAACATACTGGTCAGACTTAAGTGCGTGACAGATTAGGCCTATATGGTCTTTTCTCCCAAATTAAAATAAAGGAAGAGAACTGCAAGGGATGATGGACACAAAAATACGGTTGTGAGGGAGAATCCTTTATGACCACATATATCACTAACCTAATTTGGTTAGCGTGTCATTTTACGTGGTAAAATTATTCACTTATCATATCATTTGGGCAATATCATTATGTAAAATCTGGTCAAAGTGTTAGTTAAACCAGATTATAAACTTTGGAAAGCCAAATACCTGATTTTATAGTTCAGGAGGCTGGAACTTCAAAACAAAGTTTAGAGTTTTATATGAACTTATTCCATATTTGATTAATTTCATTAATTTGACATTCAATCGGGAGACTGTAAAAAGAACTGGGTTAACGAGAAAGTTGGGGGAGTTTAACTTCAGACATAAAATGGAAGTATAACTTCAGACAACAAAACATATATTCAGCAACTAGTCAAGTCCGAACCTTACTTAGGTAGGACTTAGTTTGATGTTTTTACTGTAATTAGTTTATTTTTTATTATAATTAAGTTAATTTATTTAGTATAATTAAATTTAAAAATTTTAAAAATAGAAAAAATATGTTGATCTATAACGGATAATACAAAAAAAATATAGAAAAAAGTCAAAAAAATAAAAAAAATCTTAAAAATCAGAAAAAACGAAATTACTGAATAATAAAAAATATAAACCAAAAACAAAAACCGGTTTTAAGTCAAAGCAGCCCCTTAAGCTTGAGCCACATAAAAAAAAGTGTTCTGTGCACAGATTTAGCGCGTACTATGCATTTGGTGCGTTCCTGGTGAAACTGCGTACTACTTTACTCATCAAGATGTTTGTGAGTCCTTGGTTTCTTCCAAAGGCCTCCTCAATTAGTAATCTTTATATAGTTCGAGAGGCTTCTACTTATAGCCAAGGAGCTGAAGTTTCTCTAACAAGCCCTTTTCTCAGCTGTGGTTTGTTTCAGAAACATTATTTAAGACCATGTTCGGGTGGACTTATTATTAGCTTCCTCGTGGAAAGCTGATGAAGCAGAGTTTCAGTTTATCAGTGCAAATCAATAAAGGGGCTTAATTAAGCTTCCCTAAGAGGAGCACTACCTATTTGAAAAAACTTTTGAGGTTTCGGTTACTTTAAGCTGGATCTAAAGCCCTCGGACACGCTAGACGCTAAAGTTTTGCATAAGTAGTGTTCAAATTCCAAATCCTACTAAATCGGACCTTGACAAGCTACTGACTGAACTCACATGGAACGCAAAATATATATTGATTTTTGCATCATCCATTCCCCATCTGATTTATTCCCACCCTTTGCATGATCAAATCCATTTTAGGAGTCATTGTTGCGCATATTGCTTGTTTGATACATATAGAGGTCCAGATAGACGAAACCTTGTTTTAACGAAAGAACAGCCAAGGAGCTTTAACTGAAGAACAAAGTAGAGAGAGAGAGAGAGAGAGAGAGAGAGAGAGAGAGCTGAGGCAGAAGCAAAGCATGAACTGGACAATTAGCACCTCGGTCCCAGAAGGAGAGATAAGCGAGCCCATAGGCAGCACGGAGCGGATGCTTCCATTCTCCGGTGCTTCCTGCATCTCCGGATCTCCAACCATGCCTACCATTCTCTTGAGCGCTTTCCCCTGTGCCCGATGTGCTGGACTACAACAGCAACTAGACTTACCTAGACCAGGAAGATAAGCTGTGGCTTCTCCTCTCGCTGAGCCGACGCCCTGCTCTCTGCAGGCACTGCTGGAGCCTGCAAGACTGCGAGTAGTCAGTCAGTCAAATGCCCTCACCACCCACCACAGAAAAATGGGGGCATCGCACGCCGCACCCCCTTTTCACAGCGGCGGACGCGTCATTCGCCTCCCCCGGGCAATGGCCAAACGATGCGGTGCCTTTCATCCGAACAGCTGTCAGGCGTAGCTACAGAGCCCCCCCGTCTTTCCGGCGTCTAGGCCTGTGGGGTACGTGGGGGCGCCGCGCGCCTGCTAGCTTTACGGCGGGTGGAAAAGGTGGTAGTGCGTTTCGTGTCTGCGTGGGTGATCGGCCCCGCCCGTCTAGTCTGGGACAGGGAGTCGTTTGCAGCCAACAACGTGTCCCGCTCGGCCGCCGCCGTGGCTGCGCCCGCGGATGCTGCCTCGGTGTGGGTGGATGCGCGCGCGGACAGCTGTTGGGTAATCGATCGATCACGATCGTTTCCAAGGTCTGAACTACCCCATCGAGGAAGCAAAAGGAACCTAGAAGATCATCGAGGGTGGCGAGATTCGGACGGGAAAAGTGATGGCCGGCACTGGTGCTTGTGCCTGTGTTTGTCAGCAGCTCAAGGAGTCGGGAGGTAGAATCCCTGGGTGTAACGCCGGAAACATACGTACATACGTGGAAATGTGCCCATTGTGCTTTGAGAAAAAACTAGAGTCTTCCACCAAACCAACGGGATAGCCTTCTACTGTTGAATTGATCTTTCGCACAAATCTAAAGTAGCGTTCAGTTTAACATTAACTTATAATTTTTTTATAGTTAATTTATTTTTTATTATAACTAAGTTAACTTATTTGATATAATTAAATTTAAAAAATATAAAAAAAGAAAAAATATATTAGCCTATTACGGATAATACAAAAAAAAATACGAGAAAAAAATACAAAAAACTCAAAAAAATCTAAAAAATAAAAAAATTACTAAATAGTAAAAAAATAAAAATAAAAAATACAAACTGACTTTAAACATTGAACAGTCTATAAAGGTGTCCACTAGCTTTGGTCTCACGACTGATTCACGCGTTGCATCAATTCCAAGCAGCCACCTATGTGTTTCTTCCCCTTCTCTCTCATGTCACCAGCAAATCAACTATAAATGGATGTTCGTTTTAGCGATAACTTCTGATTTTTTATTAAAATTTTACTGTAGCTGGTTTTTTACTATAGCTGATTTGGTTTTTTCGGGCATAATTAATTTTTAAAAAATGTAAAAATAGAAAAAACATATTAACCTATTAGGAATAATACAAAGGAACACGGGAAAAAAAGAAAATACAAAAAAGCCTAAAATATCTAAAAAAATTCAGAAAAAGATGAAATACTGAATAGTGAAAAAAAACTGAAGCTAGAAACTGAAACCGAAAAAAAGTCAAAACGAGCGGGGTAGCAGAGCCTCACGGTGGGACACCTTGATGTCGCTGTGGATGACTGCCAGGTCTCGGCTCTCGTGGAGGTAACTCCAGCTCCATCGTCACTTAGAACACGAAGGCCCGATAGACTGCTTGCGGTGCTTTGAAACCCACGAGTTGACCGATCATGTTCTTAGTGTAATAGTGGTAAAAGTCGATCATCCGGACATCTGGAGCTCTGCGTAAAGCCCTAGCGATGTCTTGTCAAATTGGAAACGAGCGAAATGCAAGGCTTGTCCACTCGTCAGAGTATTCGTTGGAGTATCTTATCATGCGAATCAAAGAGGAAGTCCGCACGTAGATCCTTACGGGAGCCTAGCGCTTGACGGATTTACCCTTGAACCTGTAATCCTGTTTTATTTTTAACGTGCTTGGGGCTGCTATGCAGCACATACCCTTTTCTTTAAGAAGGGTCCTTTGTAATTAAATCTGCTTTCCTCTAAATTTAAATAGGGCAATCCTTCTGCCCACTTTCTAAAAAAAGATGGTCACGTGCTAGCTACGCCCACGGGAGCACTGCTCGCTCTCATCGTTGCCATGGAGGTCGCTATTTGGCGGTGCGCAACGAACAGGTTTGATCGAAGCGAGGCGAGTGGGAGCAGCGACCAAAGGTGAGCTCAATAGCGTGTAGGAAGGCAAGCGGCCGCAGCGGTCTGGTGAGCATGGAGCCGCGAGAGAGCTCAGGGGCGGGAGAGAAGGCAAGCGGCTGTGACGTCTCGACAGACAAAGCTGTGGGGCAAGCTCGTTGGCAAGTTGGTGGAAAGGCTAACGGCCGTGGTGTCCCGGTGGGCATGGAGCCACTGCGGGTAGCGGTCACACGGGTGAAGATGAGCAAGTTGGAATTTTGCTCTTGTTTGATTTGCGTTGAAACTCCTTAAAACTCTCTAGCTAAAACTTGTTAAAACTCTCTAACTAAAATATGTGAAAACTTATTGAAACCTCTTGAAAGTCTTTAGCTGAAATTTGCTAAAACTCGACTTCAAAAATCTGAAACTCATTAAAACTTTTTTGAAATTTTCTCAGAACTTATAGAAACAAGTGAAACTCACTAAAACCTGAAACTTCTAAAATGCTTCATGAAACTTCTCGAAACATCATGAAAACTGCTTGCTACACCATTACAACGGTATACTGTTGTCTAATTGCCTTCTTGTGCTTTTATGTAGGCGTGAGCAATTGGAGCTCCTAGGCCGCACCAATTAAAATTTGATGCTTTAGATGATATTTTGCTGAGGAATTCAGTGGAATTTAAATTCTCTTCCATAAATATTTACTGTCCTTCATGGGTGTAGGCAGATGGGGTGCTCGATATGCACCAGCATACCCGAAAAACTTGAGAACCAGCGGGACCAAGGAATATATGCCTTCTTTTCTTGGAAGTTTTGAGTAGGGATGGCAATTCCCCTCGTGGGGAATATCCCTATGGGGCGGGGCGCGAGGCACGGCGGGGGCAGGGGTCATCTCACACACATGCATGCCTTTTGAGGGCACAAAAATAAAATGAATATATTTAATAATAGATTATAGCTTTTTAATATAAGAGATTGTATTCTTTTCTTGTATATTTAGACTAAAATTTAAATTTATATGTTAGAATATATATTTTGAAACTATATTTTTTAAAAAAATATGCTTAACTAAATATAAATTAATAAATAAAGTTAAATTATTATTTTTTAAAATAAATTTAATCTTTTTTTATCCCCCGCGGAGACCTCGTGGGGGTCGAGTCCTCGGGACCGGGACGGGGCTTTCTACCACCGCTGCTTAACGGGCGGGGCAGGGCTAGCTCGTGGGGGTGGGCGGGCCGCAGAGGCTTCTCCCACGACCCCCTGCCCCGTTGCCATCCCTAGTTTTGAGAGTTTCAGCCAAGTTCCCTAGTATATAAGAGAAGTTAAAAAATGGTCAACAAGTTTTAGAAAATATCAACTAAATTCAAGCAAGTTTAAGTATATGACATGTTTCGCAAGGCAAAAATCCAAGTATATTTCATAAATTCTAAGCATGCTTTGAGCTCTGGACTCAGCCACAACTCAAAACACGCTTATGTCGCATCCTCAACTCGCTGCCATGGGCCGTGGAGGACCACGCACTAGCGCACTCCCGCATCAGCTTTGAGCACATTGTCCATCTCGCCGCCATGCTACTTACCTGTAGCTCACCGTCGAGTTCGCCCAAGATACCATCACCAACTTTTGCCTTGGCTCCAAGCACGTCTCTGCCTCACAGGCAATTCTTAAAGTCACTGCAACGCTTGGATGCAACAGTTAGATCCTATCCCCAGGATCACACGACATGGTATGCCATTTTTCAATCTTTCTCTATTATTAATCTATTAGGTAAGACCTCACGTGAAATACTATTTTATAGTTTTTCTTTATTATCAATCCATTGCCCATGACTTATGTACAAAGTATACATCCTGCTGAAAATTTTCAGTTCCATCACAGCCGTCCTTAACCTAACATTCACCTCGTTTCTCCTCTCTACCTCTGGCTCGATCATCTCTGCTACAGCTTATGGGAGACTGCATGCGGTCGCACGGCCTTACGGTTGCATGACGATAAGCTAAAAACAGGTGGCAATCGATAACATCTGGATTTCACGCAAGGTTTCTAGCACACGTCATAAGTACTTGCGTCCAGCTGAACCATCGTTAATTATAGCCTCTAGTTAATAGCGACACACCACAAAACCAGTTGAAGCTAGTTTTCTTCTGGCACGTTCGCGCCTGATCGTAAATGCTCCATCCACGAAAGGAGGCGCTCAATTATAAGCCCCAAGCTGAAAGTGACCACCTTATCTACGTTGCGTTCAAATCAAACATCTGCACCTTTAAACCGTGCAGTCTATATTACAGAAAGAAGTCCGTACACTACTGCCTATCGTTGTAAGCTCTACGCGCCCAGCGACAGCAACCCTGGTATTGAACGTTTGGCTTCAGCTTTTTTTTCCTATTTACTTTTTTATTTTTTGGTTTTTTTATATTTCTTTGTATTATTATGATGAACTAACATGTTTTTTATTTTTAAATTTAATTATACGAAATAAACTAATTTAACTATAATAAAAAATCAACTAACTATAATAAAAATAATAATAAGCTATTAGTATTCCAAACGCTACCCTATTCTTCTCTTACCTTCAAAGATACTACTGTCCTCGTACCAACACGTCAATAATTAGCCATTTTATCGGCCATAGACCTCATGGTTAACCAGCCACACCTGTCACGTACAGGAGGAACTCCTGTAGCGAGCGCGCACCGGTGGCCAGCCGCTCAACCTGACGGGGCACGCGGCAGCCATCCACTGATGACTGATCCACCGATGGGGCTAGAAGACAAACGAACGGCCGGGGGCATCACATTCGTCCCGCGTTCGCGTCACATCGGCTTCAATGCCCCCATGTGGCCTTGTCGCGCGCGGTAACCTCCGACGCGCGTTTGGAATGCGTCGCTTTCGTCGCACAGCAGCAGGGGCACCGGCTAGACCTGCGAGCTAGGCCGAGCTTTACGGGTTGGCCCAAGCCTGACCGGTATATCGCCCAAACACGACCCTGGCACAGCACGAACACGAGTCAGGCTATGCTTGAAAAGAAGACCCATCGAACGGTACAACATGGCATAGTCTCGTAGACTAAGCTTGGACCAGCTCGCCATGAAAGTGATATGACATGAGTCACCAACAGCATAAAGCACATCGAACGCGTGTTGGATGGGCTGGCCGATCTGCTCCACCACCCATAGGTGTAAGCTGGGCTTGGCCGATCCTGAACAGAGCAGCTGCTAGATGACCTCCTCCTCACTGACGTCCACAGATTCTTCGGAAAGTCTATAGTAGTGCTTATTGCAAGAGATTGTGATAAGTATTGAGAGAGCAACTATTGCTTTATTAACTTCATTTCTGTACATGTTTGATACAAATATATAGATGATAAAGGGGTGTCAGTTGTGGCAGTTGTCGGTGTATGAATGGACACGTCCTTTGCTTTATGGCAGTTGCTGTCCTTTGGTCATATTCACTGTAACACTCCCCCTTGACCAATGTGACTTCATATGATCACCTTGATTCATCATCTTAGGAAAAACTCCTCTAAAACCCTGTAGGAAAAATATGAGGAGAATCTGAAGAGTAGATATACCATGAAAAACTCCTTTAAAACCCTGTGGGAAAATTTAAGGAGAAAAATGATATGGCATATATTTGATTATCTCTTTAAAAACCCATGTGGGGAAAATAGAGATATAATATATGTATGATTACGTTGTCATATTGCCTCATTAAAGACCTTAATGAGAAACCTTAGAGGAAAACTCATAAAGGAAAAAGAGTACAATATTTATATTTTGAACGGGTTAAGTCTTAGGAGATTTCTCCCCCTGACGCCTGCAAATCACGTAGTCTTCGCATACCAATTCCATGAACGCATTTCTGGAATGTGGAAGTTGGTAATGACTTAGTGAATAAGTCTGCGAGATTATCACAAGATTTAGTTTGCAGAATAGTTATTTCCCCACTCTTTTGCAATTCATGTGGGTAAAATAGTTTAGGTGCAATATGTTTTGTGATATTGCTCTTTATGTAACCCATTTGCATTTGGACAACGCAAGCAGCATTATCTTCGTAGATAATGGTGGATGATGCGATAGCACCTATACCATATGATTGTTGTATGTGGTTAATTATTTTGCGAAGCCATACACATTCACGTGATGCTTCATATAATGCAATTATTTCAGAATGATTAGTGGATGTAGCCACTAGAGTCTGTTTTGAAGACTTCCAAGAGATGGTTGTTCCACCTTGTAAAAACACAAAGCCTGTTTGAGATCTGGCATTATGGAGATCTGATAAATAGCCAGCATCTGTATATCCTATTAAGTCCATGTGTTTATTCTTCTGGAAGAATAGACCGAGATCTTTAGTGCCTTGAAGATATCTAAAGATATTCTTCACTCCTACCCAATGTCTTTTGGTTGGAGCAGCGCTATATCTAGCAAGTAGATTTACTATAAATGCAATATCCGGCCGGGTGCAATTTGCAAGGTACATAAGCGCTCCGATGGCACTGAGATATGGAACCTTGGGTCCCAATAACTCTTCATTGTTATCTCGGGGGTCTGAATGGATCTTTGTCCTTGTCTAGAGATCGAACAACCATGGGGGTTTTCGATGGATATGCTTTGTCCATATTGAATTTCTCCAATATTTTATGGACATAGGCAGATTGATGCACTAGTATGCCTGTATGAAGGTGCTCAAGTTGTATACCTAAGCAAAATTTGGTTTTACCCAAATCCTTCATTTCAAAGTTCGTCTTAACATGATTACATGCTGCATCTATATCTTGTGCATTACCAATGATATTGAGATCATCAACATACACAGATATAATACAAAATCCTATTGAGGATCTTTTGATGAACACGCATGTGCAATCATCATTGTTGGAGTATCCCTTTTTGGTTAGGAACTCACTTAGTCGGTTGTACCACATTCTGCCCGACTGTTTCAAGCCGTATAAAGACTTGTTTAATTTTACACAATACATATTGCGATTTGCGCTTGGATTCGGAATTGAAATTCCATCAGGAATTTTCATGTATATGTCCGAATCAAGTGACCCATAAAGATATGCAGTCACTACATCCATCAACTGCAAAGATAGATGATTTTGTACTGCCAATGATATTAAATATCGGAATGTTATTTCACTCATTCTTGGGAGAATAAGTTTCATTGAAATCAATGCCGGTCTCTGCGTGAACCCTTGTGCTACAAGCCTTGCTTTGTATCTCACCACCTCATTGTTTTCATTCCGTTTGCGGATGAAAACCCATTTGAATCCGACAGGGAATACATTGGGAGGTGTATGTATCACATTGGTGAATACATTTCTTTTTTTAAGTGAGGCTAACTCCTCTTGAATTGCATCCTTCCATTGAGTCCAGTCCGAGCGCTGTTTGCACTCTGCCATGGTCTTGGGATCTGGATCATTTTGAAGGTTGTTTGCAATTGTTGTGGAGAAATAAATGTCGACAATTGTAGTCTTACGGTCATATGATTCTCCAGAATCAGTATAGTTAGTGGAAATTTCTTGGACCCCTGGTGACTCAATGTTATTTTCCAAAACATTTGAGTCGGGGTATTCCAATGTCCCAAGATCATTATTGAGTGCACTGTTGATATGGGTTCAAGGATCCTTTGGTGTCTATCAACATGAGGTTGATCTGCATTTATATTGTTTTGTTTCCTTTTTCGCTTGTTAGAAGCTGTATCCGCCATTTGTGCCGTACTTCTCCCCCTCTTATTTTGAATTGGGAGTTGAGTAGTATTTTGCGGTATCTCCACTCTTTCAGGCATATTTCTGGCAAGATTATAGGATTTTGTGACACCCTTATAATCAGTAAATGCATCTGGCAGATTATTTGCAATGTTTTGCAAATGAATGAGTTTCTGAACTTGAAGTTCAGTCTCTCTGGTACGTGGATCTGAGGCAGGAATGCCTTGAACATTCCAATTAATTTTCTGGCATTTAGTTTGGTACTTGTTGTCTCCCCCTAATGCCAGGAAATGTTCCTCATTGAATATGCAATCAGCGAACCGGGCCGTAAACAGGTCCCCAGTGAGGGGCTCGAGGTATTTTATAATCGACGGAGATTTATACCCAACATAGATCCCAAGTTTCCTGTGCGGTCCCATTGAGTTACGCTGCGGTGGTGAGATCGGTACGTATGTAGCGCAACCGAACTTTCGCAGATGGAAAATATCTGATGGATTTTTACGTACTAATTGTAGCGGGGAAGTGCTATGATATGCAGTTGGACGCAATTGAATTAAGTCAGCAGCGTGTAAAACTGCATGACCCCAACATGATGTTGGTAAATTGCAATTCTGTAGCAATGGTCTTGCGATGAGCTTGATTCTCTTGATGAGAGATTCTGCTAAACCATTTTGTGTATGAACATATGGAACAGAGTGTTGAACTTGTATCCCAAGAGCCATACAATAGTCATTGGAGGCATGAGATGAAAATTCAGCAGCATTGTCCATTCGAATTGATTGAATTCGATATTCAGGATAATGTGCTCGTAATTGGATAATTTGCCCAATTAACTTAGCAAATGCATGGTTTCGTGTGGATAAAAGACACACATGTAACCATCTAGTAGATGCGTCAATGAGAACCATGAAATACCTGAATGGTCTACACAATGGTTGTATAGGGCCACATATATCTCCTTGAATGCGTTCAAGGATTTTAGTGGTTCAGCTCTGATTTTAAGATAAGAGGGTCTTAAAATCAATTTTTCGGAGGCACATGAAGTGCACACAAAATCTGAGGATTCCACAAAATTTTGTTTTGAGATATGTATGACCAATGGAATTGCTAATAATTTTCCTCATTATTCCAATGCCTGGATGGCTAAGGCGATCATGCCATGTGTATGTATAGTACAATCCGGAGGTTAAAGATGGAATTTTTTCTAGTACTTGTTTGCCATATCCGTTGTTTTTGGTGAGGATGAGATATTCCTCTTTGTTATCATTTTGGGTTTCAATATGGAAACCATTCTGACGGATATCTCTATAACTGAGTAGGGTACGTGTTGAATCGGGATACAGGAGTGCATCCTCAATTTCTAACCTTGTACCCATGGGGAGAGTGATAGATGCACGACCAGAGCCTACTATCATTGCATCACGTCCAGCGATGGTTAAAATATTTCCTTTCCTCCTAGTGAGAGTTAGAAAATATTTGGTGTCCCTAAGTATAGAGTTTGTGGTGCCGCTGTCCACAAGGCATAATTTCTCCTCCATTTGATTGACTCCAAAAATCTATATACACAAAAGAAGAATTTAATGAAATTGTGGTATATATAGAATACATACAAACTTAGTTGCAATACCGAGTATGTTTGATATATGATTGTAGCGTGCAAGCTTATAATATAGATAACAACATTATTTATATTACAACACTGTAGTACTTAGAAGCTATGGCAATGGAAGTCTAAACAAGATCTCCAAACATGTCTTGAGAAGTAAATTCTTCAAGTGTGTCCTCAGTGCTCATGAGATCGTCCTTCTTTGGAGAAGGACATGTGTCATTGAGTTCTTCAATGAACTTTTGAGAGCATCCAGCTTCATTGTTGTTGCATGGGAAATTGAAGTGCGCTTCAAATCTCTTCTTTTGAGCATGCTTACCTTGAGCTGAAGACTAGAGGTAGAGGTTCACAAAGTGCTTCGGGGTGCGGCATTTCTTGGTAGGATAGTTGTAGCAACCACATTTTTGACAAACTTCAGTTTTGTCAATTTGCTTACCAAAATTGCCTTTACCCTTCTTGAATCCACCTCGTTTTTGCTTCATGTTGCGTTTGTTTTTACCTTTAAAGTTCTTTGAATGGTCTTTGGAACCACGGAACTTAATATTATTCTAATTAGCATGAACTTTAGGAAGTGGAGCAGCCCCAATGGGACGTGGCTGATGGTTCTTTAAAAGAAGTTCAGCATGCTTCTCGGCTTGAAGTATTGTATACATAAGATCAGAATAAGATTGGTAATTGGCAGCACGTCATTGCTGCTGGAGGACCCTGTCGGATGGGAGCATGGTAGAGAGAGTTTTCTCTATTTTGTCCGCATCTGTTGGTTCCTTTTCACAAAACCGCAATTTGGAGCAAATTGCATGAAAGGCATGGTTATAGTCTCCAACTGTTTTAAAGTCTTGGAGTCTAAGATGTGCCCATTCATGATTAGCCTCAGGTAAAATAACAGCTTTCAACTGTTCATATCTATTTTGAGGACTAACCATAAAGTGAGTGGATTCTCCTCATATAGATATTCAGCTTTCAAATCCAGATGTATATGATTCCGTATGATGCTCAAAACGGAATATTTTATAATATCCGGTGGTATTTGATCAGCTGGAGGATTGAATATCACCATTTGCAACCCACGTGTGGTGAAGTTGATTTTTAGGTCCATAGCCCATGTAGGGTAGTTGCTACCATCAAGAGCGAGAGGCTCAAATTCTTTGGTAGCCATTTAAAGCCTACATGAAAAGTATACCCAAATGCAATAAATGCAAAACAATATGTGAAAAACAATATGAGTATTGTAATCCGAATGAATATATACCCAAATTAAATATAACATGTGGTTATATTGGAAAACAATATGTGTATTGTAATCCGAGTGAATATATACCCAAATATAACATGTGGTTATATTGGAAAACAATATGTGTATTGTAATCCGAGTGAATATATACCCAAATTAAATATAACATGTGGTTATATTGGAAAACAATATATGTATTGTAATCCGAGTGAATATATACCCAAATTAAATATAACATGTGGTTATATTGAAAATACCTTGTAATCACAATATTGGTGGTGAACACCAATTCATTGTATGGCATAGCGCACAAAGAGATGTAGCAAATTACCATAAATTGTGATTATGGTATTAATATAGGTATGTATTCATAATATATTGCAAATTTCTAAATTATTAAGTACATGGTACTTACTAAATGAGAATTTTGCTAAAGATAGCGAAAATTAAATATGGTCGCAATTCATTTTGTATGTAATTTGCAATAAAGTAGTAATCCTACATATGTAAAAATTATATAAATGTGGTTGCACATTTATGAAAATATTTACATATTTTTCAGGTCCTGTGGGACTGAAATGGTTATTTATAATAGTACAACTTGACAGGTACAATTAAAATAAGCACAGGGACTACACTGCGAAATTTACAAAAGAAAAAACATAATTTGCATGAAATAGGGGGGATTACAAAAGTAACAAAACTTGGGTTGAGGCCCAGTCAGCCTTTGAGCCCAAGTGGAAAATGGAGGTAAATGGGCTAGAAGCCCATGTTTTGGGAAGATTATATAAAGAGAGGTTGGGAGGATTAGGTTTCCCCAAACCCTAGCCAACCGCCACCGCCTCGGGAAGCCGCCGCCGGCTGGCGGCGGGCGCGCGCCACCGGTCCTCGCGCCTCGGCGCCACCGCCCCTTTCGTGTGTGCGCCGTCGCCTCCCGGCCAGAAGCGTTGCCGCGTTGCTTGGGCAGCCGCGCGCCACCGCGCCCTCGCTGCCAGGGCGCGCGCCACTGGCGCCATGCGCCGCCGCGCCTCGCCGGCGGGGCCGCGCGCGCTGCTGGCCGCCGCCGCGCCGCCGCCGCTGCGCCAGCCCGCTGCGCGCAAGGGCAGACGCCAGGCCGCGCCAAGGCCCGCCGCCGAGCCGCGCCACCAGAGGGCCACGCGCATGCCGTCTGGCTGAGAGGCCGCCGGCCGGGGTCGCACTGCGCCGCGCCGCCGAGGGCCGCGCTGCGCGCCCGGCGCCGTCCACGCCGCCGCCGGACCGCGTGTTGCCGCGCCGGACCGCGTGTTGCCGCGCCGC
Organism: Melocanna baccifera; assembly: GCA_036346265.1. Classification (NCBI taxonomy): domain Eukaryota; kingdom Viridiplantae; phylum Streptophyta; class Magnoliopsida; order Poales; family Poaceae; genus Melocanna; species Melocanna baccifera. The sequence goes on from CM070677.1 coordinate 43,454,233, forward strand.
GCCAGCCTTGCCGTGCCGAGGGCTGCGACAGAGGCCGCCTCGCCGGCCGCGCCAGGCTGCGTCGCCTCACGGCCGGAGGCCGCTACCGCGGAGGGCCACCGCGTCGAGGCTACCGCACCGGGAGGCCGCGCGGCGGTGGGGCCGACGCCGCGGAAGGCCGCGCTGGGCGCGCGCGGCCGGGAGCGCCGTCTTGGGCCGCGAGGCCGCGTCTGCAGCATGTGCCGCCGCTTCAACGCGCCAGCGCTGCCGCCGCCTCTGCGCTGCCCGGCCGGGGCCGTGCGCGGAGGGGAGGCCGCCGGTCTCGCGTCGCCGCCACGGGATGGAGGCTGCCGGCCAGGGGGTGCGTCGTGCGCCACGCCACGCCAGGGGCCGCGCGCCATGAGGGCGCCACTACCTTGGATGTGGACTGCCGCCGGTTTGGTGCAGCGCCGGGGTTCAACCAAACGTCGATTTCCAGAAACCATTACCTTGTCTTGTTTCTTGTTGATGTCTAGAGACAAAGTGCTGATAACGTATTGCAAGAGATTGTGACAAGTATTGAGAGAGCAACTATTGCTTTATTAATTCCACTTCTGTACATGTTTGATACAAATATATAGATGATGAAGGGGTGTCAGTTGTGGCAGTTGCCGGTGTATGAATGGACGTGTCCGTTGCTTTATGGCAGTTGCTGTCCTTTGGTCATATTCACTGTAACAGTGCTTAAGCAGCTCCTTGCATCTCACCCTTGCTTCCACACACACCACTACGCCAGCTTAGCTCCTCACTCAATGATAGGCAAACATGGTTGCATGGTGGAGGCAAACAAAAAATAGTGAGGGCAGACAGAGGAGGGCAAGCATGGATGTAGGAGAACAATTGTTAGTCCAGGACAAACTCAGGCGATCACACATACAAACTCATGCAATACTCCGATCAAAACTGGACAAAAAATTAACATACTAATGCACAAAGGAAAAACACAAAGAAAGAGAAAACTCCTTCAGCGCCTCTTTTGCTTATGCACAAAGGATTTCTGAGGACACAAATCTGAGCACACAGGAGAGTTTTATTGCTACTAAACTCTCCTAATACACCGGCTTTTCTGCAGCCGAACTATCGCAGAGAACAATGCTAAACTACTGCCTACTCGTGGCTACTTTGAGCACTTATTTATAGCAAATGAATAGCACAGGCTTGGCCAGAGTGCTCGTCATCCCTGCTGACTCGCTCTCTCTTGCAGACCAGTTCATCCGGATCAAGCCGCACGAGACACTAACAAAAAACGAACAAGCTATTCCAGCTTATGATGCATCGGATTGAGTCCTGTTGACCGTGCTTCACGACACCTAACTCCCTGCATGCAGCAACTAAGTCCTTCTAACTCTCTGCATGCTGCATGCACGTAGACTAGCACAAAAACAAACTAACTGAATCATGCGAAAATCTTGATTATTCCTAATAATCTCCCCCCTAATCAAAATAGCCTCACAGCAACGCTGGTTCATCGTCGGCATCCGTCTCGATGAGAAGCGCCTGCTCCTTCTCCCTCTTGTTGGGCTTCTGGCATTCTAAAGCAAAATACCCATAACCATTACAATTAAAACACCTTACTTTTGTCTTGTTAACTCGTCGGTATCGACGGCCACCACCGCCAATAGAACTACCTAAGGAGCCTTCACCTTCATGCTTCGACGATCGGGCCTCCCACTCTGCATGCGTCAGGAGCAAGTGCTCCTCGTCTCCGTCGTTGTTGCCGTAGCGACGGTCTCCCTCTTCTTATGTCTTCAAGCGCCCAATTAGCTCTTCGATTGACATATTTTTTATGTTACCAAATTGCTCAATCGTGGTGACGACGAGAGAGAATTTCTTCGGTACATCATGAAGAAACTTCCGCACGATGTAGGCCTCTTCCATCTTTTTGCCTAGACCTCGTATCTTGCTGACGATTGTCATCAACCTCATCGCGAAGTCATCGATCTGTTCGGTGTCCCTCATGCGCAAGTTTTCAAACTTGCTTTTGAGGTTTTGTACACGCGCCTCCTTGACGCAATCGGCACCGAGATACATTCTACTACCTTCAGGGTGTTCCAAGCCTCCTTTGTGGTCTCCTTCTCAGCTAGGAGCAGCAATATGTCTTCCGACACCGCGATAAAGATTGCCGCGAGAGTCATTTGATCTTGTCTCTCGTTTACCTCCTCATCCACGATTGTGTTCCATACGCTCTGAGTGCGCATGAACACTTTCATCTTCACAGCCCAAGTCGTGTAGTTGCTCCTCGTGAGCATGGGATACAGGAGGGTGATGCTGCCCTCGCGCGCCGACGCCTTCGGCACGCTCCCATCGCTGATCTTCTGAATGCCCCTATCGGTGGTGACGTTTCTCGATAAGCTCGAAGACGACATGGATGTAGGTGTACACGAACACAAGCTCTGATACCAATTGTTAACCTAGAAAAAACTCACGCGATCACACACACAAACTCACGTGATCACACACACAAACTCACACAATACTCCGATCAAAACTAGACAAAAAGTTAACATACTAATGCTACTGAACTCTCCTAATACACCTGGCTTTTCTCTGAGCCGAACTGCTGCTGAGAACAGCTGCTAAACTGCTGCCTACTCGTTGCTACTTTGAGCACTTATTTATAGCAAATGAATAGCACAAGCTTGGCCAGAACGCTCGTCATCCCTGCTGATTCGCTCTCTCTTGCAGACCGGTTCATCCGGATCAAGCCGCACGAGACACTAACAAAAATGAACAAGCTATTCCTGCTTATGATGTGTTGGATTGAGTCCTGTTGACTGGGCCTCATGGCACCTAACTTCCTGCATGCAGCAACTAAGTCCTTCTAACTCCCTGCATGCTGCATGCACGTAGACTAGCACAAAAACAAACTAACTGAATCATGCAAAAATCTTGATTATTCCTGACAGGCCTCCAATCCCACCTTTCGCAGGTAAGGCACATCGTCCATGAAAACCTTCATGAACTTGGTGGCCACCTTGCTAGACCCCGCGACATCGATGGTGCGTTCTTGTGGAACAACCTCATCGGCAGCCACCCACCACCCGCACTGTGATCATCCAACTAAACAATAAAAAGCTCGGGTCAATACAAAATCATCACCATAATTTCTTGTAAGAAAGCAATTTATTTCTTGGGAGGAAGGGAGATAGTACTTGGGGGCCAAGGGAGCATCGAAGAAGGCGGTGGCTGCGAGGGGGGAGTGGTCGAGGTTGGCATTGGAGGAGGTACGCTTGCGGTCGAGGTTTGAGGAGGAGGAGGAATCGGGGAGGCAGAGGGTGAGGGCGGTGTGGGCCTCGGCAATGAGGCAGACCATCTCGACGAGCGATGGAGAGCGTGGGGAGATCAAGGTATGCCAGTCAGTGGAGGAAGCAGCTTCGGAGGAGCTGGTGTCAATGGAGACGAGAGGAGGTCGTCGACATCAATGGTAGGGGGAACTCTGCTTGTTGTGAAGATGTGCGTGATGGCAGCGACGATGGGGTTGCCCATGGTAGCGATGCCCTTGGAGGCTGTGGCGATGGCCGTGCGCTCGTCCACCTACTGGATGGCCCCGACAGCAGCGAAAATCGATGCTGTCACTCTCGACAGCGTTGGCGCTAGAGAAGAGGAACAACACATCGATGGCAAGGTCATATCAAGGGATAAGCAATGGCACAGTGGTATCCTTAAGCGTTTCATTGCCGAACACCCGCCAGAGTGATGACTTCTTCAGGTGCTGAAATAGAGCTGTCCACCTGTGAAACCCTCTGCTGCACCAGCCCCTCTTCTCGAGGCTCACTACCACAAATGCGCAGAAGCCATTGGAGCTCGTGGAGCAAGCATGGTTAATGCAGTAATGGAAGGGGGTAGGAGAGTGCGAGACGAGGAAGGAGAGGACTGAGGAGGCGAGATCGTGCATAGCACTCTAGAGTCTGGATCTGGAGTCCAAATTGTGGAAGAAGAGAAGAGCATACTGCCATCAGTGCCTCAGTGGTTGGTCTATGCCCTATGGACTATGTGGTGTGGACTGTGGTGCAGGTGCACTATAGCACTGGTCACTAGTGGTGGTGTTGACTATGGACTATGGGGTGGGCGTATGGTACTGTACTACTATAATGTGCTGGTACATACAAAAGTAAAACATGCAATACAATTGTACATACATTGTTGCAGGGTTGTTTAGCTTTCACTCAAATCGAGCTTGCATAGTTGCACGCATGCAGATCTGAGTTCTGAGGAGTTTGGGAGAAATGGTCGATGGGAAAGGTGGGGCCATGGGATGGAAAAGCTGAGTTGGGTAGCACATCACACAGTGGTAGTTGTACACAGTACAGTGGATTAGTGGAAGGAAAAGGAGCTGATGTCTCTGCCTCGATTGGACGACATGATTGTGCCACACCTAGAGGGTAGAGGTGACAAAAATCGAACGATGGTGCAAACAACAGTCGGATGGAGGAGCGAGCAACAACTAGGAGAAAATCGTGCAATGGCCTTTGTCCTACTGGCTATAGAATCCACCCTCTCTCCTCATTTCTTCACTATCCACCCACTCTCCTTGTTTCTTCACCATCCTCATTTATTCACCACCGAAACACAAACTTCAAGATTCTCTCTTGTCTTTGGTCTGCTCAGTAGTCTTAGTAGTATGTACAACAGAAATTTCATTATGCTACCAAGAAGCCCTTAAGCGGTATGCTATTGAGGAATCTTAGCACAAAAAGGGCAGCATGGTGACTTACTGTAAGCTCCTGCCGCTGCTCCTTTAGTCCTCCTTCGGCTCTGACTCTTGTTGATGCTCGTCAGCTCTCACCAAGCATGGGAGACTACGACATGGATGACCATCATATGGACGGTACAGAGGGCTATGAGAAGTACAGCGTGGTCTGGAGCCAATGGAAACACCAGACTTCTTTCCCGTCAATGGACAGCAACATTGGCAAGTCTGAACGAAGAGCAAATTGCTGAAAGCATATGACCTAGAGCCAAGAAATCCAAGACATTCAAATAGTAGAGATCACTACTTGTAATTATTACAAAGCTAAATTAACTGCTCATACAGCTGTAGGGACATGGCACTTAAACCGGCACTACAAAGCATGCTTGCGAAAGATGAGGGTGCACAACTGAGGGTAAGGAGTACAAACGTAGCTAAACTTCAAAGCCGATAACTTTGTAAGTACTTGGATATACAACCCACTTTCTACCGTGAGGAAATTGCTAAATATTATTATTTCAGAAGATCAACCAATTAGGATAGGTGAAAATCGAGCGCTCGAAAGAATGATCCAACAATACTTTTCCCATAGTACCAACATGTTAGTAAGAGAGCTATCATATCTGATATTTTACGGATGTATCATATAAAACTAGCAGAACTATTCCTACAAGTTCGGTTCTCTATTGCTATAATTTCAGATATTTATACATCATCGTACAAGAGAAGTGCATACATTAGTGTTGTAACCCATTATTTAGACAATAATTACAAACAAAACAAGAGATTTATATGATTTAAGGTAATTAACGAATCACACATGGGAGAATCCATTGACGAGTATATACTGGACGTACTTGATGATTTTAAGATAGATAATAAGATTGTTTCTAACTCTTGATAATGCATCGACAAACATGACAGCTATGAACATCCTCACCCAGAAATTGCAGATCTTGTTTAGTTTGGTAGTTACCATATTTTGAACCTTGTTGTTCAAGATGGTATGTAAAGCGATTGACAGATATTTGAACAATATCCGTGATATCATTCGTTACCTCATAAAATTTCCATAATTGGTAGATAGGTTCGTGGAGTACTATGCAGTTATTGCAAAGGAGTCAAGAAAGTTCGATCTTGACATCAAGATGAGGTGGAACTTAACATACATCATGTTAAAGAAGGTATAAGGGTACGAACATATTATATCTATTTTTGTCAATGCTACCTCTCGAAACAACGAATTGGTAGCTACTAATTCAGATTAGTAGATTGCTAGTCATTTTTAGTCTTTTTAAGACCTTTTTATAAAGCAACAAAGGTACTATTTTATAAAGCAACAAAGATTCTATCTGGTTTTTATTATTCTAACTCTTGCTTAGTTATAGAATTTATTTAGTTAATTGTAGGCAAGATTGCCAAATCTAAGAAGAATCCCCCGTTTAGACTATGCTATCGCAACAATGGAGAAAAATATATTAAATATTTTGGTTCTATTTCACACCTATATTGATTTATTATTATTTTTGATCCAATGAAAAAGTTAGCAGTTTTACGGATCGGTATGGAGGGAATAAGTGAATGTCCCAGTCTTGATTACTCAGAAGCTTTCACATATATCAAAAAGGAGCTTTTTCATGTTTTCCACATGTATCATGATAAGTTTGGCAGTAGCGCGAGAACGGAGGCCTTACAATAGACGTAACAAGGAAAGGCAAGCTTAACATCTCATTTATAAAAGAAGCTAAACGGAACTGTGTAGTCTATATGACAGCAAGTCTAGTTCTTTGTCCTCTTAATCTCAGGCGACCCCCAAGTAAAATCCTATCTCAGAACTGAACTACTACCTGAAACAAGATTTTGCAAACATCAATTCTGATCTTGTTGGCGGAGATAAGATAGACTTGCTCGAGTGGTGGAAGAACAATAAGCGGATATTTCCTATGCTGTCACATTTTGTACGAGATATTCACCTGATGTCGGTGTCCACCATCTCTTCAGAAAATGACGTTCAGTATGGTAGGGAGAATAATTAAAGAAAAGAGATCATTCTTTACGCCTAAGATAGTGGAGGTAATCACATGCATCAAGGACTGAGAATTAGCTAAAGAACGGAAACAACATCAACTGCAGGATCCTAAAATCGTGCAGCCGTACACTGATCTCGAACGCATGAACGATTTGAAGATTGGTAAGTAGTTAGTATGTACACATATTATTATAGTTAGTATGCATGTATATTGTTATTGTACTCTTTTTCTTACTCGAGAAACCCTACTCTGAGGTGTACGGTTTTTAATGAGCCAGTAGCATTATATCTGTAAAATATTAAGAAAAATCCTTTCCCTCGAAATATTTATATGCTCATATTTTTACACAACTAATTCAATTTTAACTAGATTTTTAACAAGATGAGCAAGTGATGAAAAAAGACGGTGGCGACCGCTTCCGCCGTCTATAGTTACTTAGAGTTAGGCTTAGGTCGGCATAAGTCCTTACTTAGGTCTAGCCGAAGCGAGACCAACCAACACAATACGATACGATGGGATAACTAGACCGAGCTGATATAATATGACATGGCCCAAAGCACACGGCCCTGGTGCCGGCCCATATCCCACCTCTAGCCAAGTGTAGCGTGCGCTTCCGTCGTTTTTCCTCAACACTTTTTGTCCTTTTCTTTTCCGGCGGAGACAGGTGTGAGGCGTTTCTGATGGGCACAGAGTAGCAAAATGGACAGAGGTGGTGCCAATCCGCTTGCGTCTGCGGATGGTCAATAGGCTAGATGGGCAGTGGCCAGTGGCGATTCGAGGAGAGCGTGGAGGAACATTTTCTGAAGGGAAAATTATATGCTCTTCTTGGGTGCTCTGAGTTTTGACGGATACTACTTGAGTTTGATGGTGTGGTTGATTAGCTGTTAAGCGAATTTTTAACACTACTTCAACAATTTGTTTGCGGAATGGCTACCCATTATGCGAATAGTTTTTGGGCCAAAAATCATTCGGATTTTTATACTGTTGGATACTCCGGCGACCCGGCACATTTTGCTTTTGGAAATATGCCTAGTCTTGGAGCCATTACTCTGCAAATACTGACTTTACAAAGTAATGTCTCAATTACTCTACAAATACTAGCTTTACAGAGTAATGTCTCACGTCAGAGTAGCACATTAGAGAGCATGATAAGTGGTGTATTAATATAACATTATAAGAGAAGGGTCTCTACAACAAAATGTAAAACAATAAGTGGGTCCTCAGCTGTGGAGGCATTCTACAGCGTTAGATGCTAGGCTTAGCCTGCCTCCATACCAGATCTGTGGTTGGTACGGTTCTTATGGTGCTGGGTCTAGGGGTGCAAACGGATCGGATTCGAACGGATATTGTTTAAACCGTATCCTAACCTATATTTTTTTCCCGGATTCGGAGTCGGATACGGTAAGACCAGATACGAATACGAATTCGGAATATTCGGAGTGTCGAATACGGTACCATCGAGATGGATATATAACGGATTCGGTTCGAAAACGGATAATATAGACGGATTTTTTCTAGGTGAATTATGATTGCCTAATAGTTCATAGGGTTTCACAGGGAACACATATAGGTGAACAACTGAAGCAATGCCCATCTGTGCTGGAGGAAGACATGAGCTATCAGAAAACCAAATCTAAGACCTACTAATGGTGAAAAATAAGAGCTATTATTTAGAAACCTAACTTGAAGAGGTACCTCTATACAGATGATGAAATCCTGGATACTTGATTTTAACTCCAAGCTCTGTGCTAACGACTTCTAACCAAGCCCAAAGAATACATGATAGCAATTATCACACCCTGCCACCAAGTCAGAAATACTATTGACTTGAACGAAAGAAACTTAGCCAAATTGTTCCTTAAAATCCAAGTCAGAAATCCAAATTGTGCTGGAAGTTTACTCTCTGCAAGGCAAATGTCTAAAGAATGTAAAGTTATCAACAGCTTTAATCAGTAATTCAGATGAGAAATGGTTTGGTAAATAGGTCAATTCATTCATAAGCAAGTAGCTAGCAGAGCATCCAGATGAACAACAAAACGAATATGTAAAATCTTCTTGGCTACACCTAGTCCTAGTTCCTAAAAAAAAACTACTAGTCCTGGAAGCATCCGAGAAAAACTAGAAATGTAAACTATCCAACAGAATGTGCCAAACTTAACGAAATCAGTGCCTAACCGATTCATTTCTGCAGGGCAACTCTTTTCCCACGAGTACAACCGGACACAGCTACACGGAAAGCAACCAAGAAACCCCGTCAGGTTATTTTCTGATGCAGGAATCCACGAGCAACTAAAGATTGTTTGCCGTAGACCGCCCACGGCCCATAGCATAGGCGGAACCAAAATCCTCCCCGGGTGGGGGAAAGTAAACGAACAACTAAATTCGACTCGAATTGCATGCACCGACTCTTCCTAAACTAATTAGACGAGTGGGAGAGAGGAATCCAAGGCGCAATGGCAATTGGATGCAGTAATTTCTCCTTCTTGTTGTTCCCCCTAGCTATCCTCTGAATTCTTCTTCCTCGCTAGTTCTCTTCGAAAAGTATTTGTGCTATTCTTGTTGAGCTCCATGCCTCCTCTCTGTTCTTCCTCCTCCCTCCCTCCCTCTCTCTCTCTCTCTGCATGCTAATGTTTGTGATGGTGCAATTGAGGAAGAAGGAAAGGCAGTATGACTGCCGACCTCTGCCTTGTACTTCCCTTAATCAGGTGATTAAGCTCCCTAATTATCCATGTACTTCAATCTGCTAGCTGCTGCCGGCCGGGTGTCCAATTATGTGGTGTCCAATTTGGACATAACGTGGCCTCCCCTGGTGCCAAATCCATGTGATTAGGGGTGTAATTGGATTAGATACTTTCCGACCGACCGAACCAGTTAAGAGTGTGAAACCGGATATCTGGGACTCTTGTCAGATTTTGGAGTCGGATCTGGATAATTTTTTATGGATATAGAAACAGATTCGGGATAGAGGTTCCGTCGGACTTGAAGCTATTCGGGAATTTTGTCGGAGCTATCCGGATAAATTCACATCAGATATCTGGATATTTGGGCCGATCCAAGAGAAATGGTGAAAGGGGAAGACAGGTGGGCAAGGGAGGAGGGGGCCAAGGAAGAGGAAGATGGGCTGCCGCCAAGTGGGACAAGAGGGAGGGAAATGGGCTGAGAAAAATTCAGCCTACGAGAGAAAAGAAAAGATAGGATTTTTGAATTAAAGAAAATGTTAAGAATTCATATAAGCTCCAAAAAAATACCAAATATTCTCCAAAAAATCCAATAAAATTCATAAAGACGTATTCGAACATTCGAAACCCAAATAAAATACTTTCAACTTGATATTGAATGTTAAATTAATTAGATCAAATCATTTTGATTTAGGAAAATTCTAATTAAGCTTTAATTAATGGCAAAATCTAGAAAATTCTATGAAGCTATTTAGAAAATAATGTTTTTGAAAACCCCAAAGATTGGGATGTTACAATATTCTTCCAATAACTCTTTTGTGGTCAAAGTCTAGCAGCCCATAAATGCTTGTTAAACTGCTAATATAGTTGTGTTTGAACACCCTTTGTACTATGATGTCTTTCGGCATGTCTATGGGTTAAATTTGCTTGTTGAACCGGTAATGTAGTTACATTTTTTACATCATCTACTGTTGACTGATCTTTACATGGTGGTATATATGATTTATGTTTTCACACAATATCTGGCTAAATATTCATAACCGAAACTATTTGTATTTGTTGTGATATGCATTTGCTCCGTATTCGTGATCGAGAATATCCGCATTCGTATTCAGCATTGTCTGTGGTCGACTCTGACTCCAAGAAAAAGTGTGATAGAATACAAAATAAATGATATCTATTCGTATCCGATCCGATTGCACCCTCTACATGTGATTGTGCAAAAATGCTGGGCATACTGTGATCCTGGAGAGATGGCATGGTGTGTTGTTCTTGTCTTCTGGATCTGAATGTAATTTGTGATAACGCCAGGGACTAACCTGCAAGCAGCAGTCTTTTGCTGGATTGATCGGTTGTGGGCTGAAATTGTAAATCTGGGCTGGATTGGTTTTGGGCTACTCGTTGTGTTTAGTTCCCTTTGGGCAAGATAATGTGGGCTGAAACTATGAGCTTGGGCTTGCTGATCCGTCGCCTAGATGATCGCCGAATAATAGATACTACTAAAGATGCCGGTATCTTTTTGTTCGTTTATCTCTTTTTATTTGAGATCAACTTCGACTTGAATTTTAGATTTAATTATAATTTCTGAGTTTTTGTTACACTCAACCATGTCAGCTACGTGACTCATTATAGTTGGCTAGCACCGTGGTTGTCAGGTACTGCCAGCAGTGTGGTCATCAGAGATACACATCTGACGGTCCATCGACCGCCCTATCCCTTAAAAATCAGAACTGTTGCAGCCTCCTCCCAACATCCTAACATCAGAGATACCCACCGCGCGCCTTGCCGATATCGCCTTTGATGTCAGCAAGGCCGTCTGGTGAACCCCTCCCAACTCTTGCTGACGCAACCATATCCTCCCTTGTCGTCGTTGCCGCTCTTCTGTCCTGACGCTGTTGCTGCTCGCTTCAATCTCCCACGTCATAGTCTTCTTCCCTGTCTCTGGTGGCCACCATCACCACCCCTTGCCTGCTAGTTGTTCATCGTTCTTGTCGCCCCTGTCAACATCCGTCGCCCACCGTCCTCTTTCGACCTGTGGGCGGTGGCTCCACCACTGTGTCGTCACCCTAGCCTCTCCCTCTAGCTGGCCCTGGTGAACTTCAAATCCTAATTCAACAAACCGAACCGTAACTCGCTGTTGCCACCATCAGAGAAGACGAACCTGCCATAGCTTTGTTAAAGACGCCTTGTTAAAGACGGAGATGGGTAGGTGCATGATTTGTGATATAGATGGCAAGGTTAGAAATTCAAATGATCTGCAAAAAAAAACATGCTTGTGATTATATAGTAAATCCCATTTGTTTGAGCTAGAGTGACAAATTTTAGCTATTGGAGCTAGTATAAACACTCTAAATTGTATGCACTAGTACATATTCTCGCTTTCTTTTTTATTATATATATTCTTCCCTCGATGGTTAGTCTAGCTCTTGACTCTTGATATATGCTCAGTTCGAAAGTTGTAATTTTGCACCGGAATGGTTCAAATGGATAGCCTCATGAATTTCTTGGCCTGGACACCTTTCATTTTCCACGAATATCTATTGGGCCAAACCAAATTCGTATAGTTCTTTAATTAGAGTGCAGACTCCATTTTGGGCTGGGCTAATATGTTAACATATGCACATATTCACTCTTAGCCATCGGATCGGAGATATACGGACGAGATGTAGGGTGGTGTGCCCCCTTTCCACTTATGGCTATTTTGCGCCTTCCTCTCCGCCATCCATCTGGAAATCTTCCAAAAAAAAAAAATCCTGATCATCTTCTTCCCTAACCTGTCCCCCAACGACCCCCTCCCAAACCCAACAGCTCAAGCTAAGGTTTGTGCTTGCCCAGAGAAAGAATTATGATGTTTTGTTATGCCCAGAATGCTGCATTTGACAATGATTACTACTTAATACTCATTAAGAAGACTTTTGTAGCCATTTCCCAGTGAAAGCCACAACATAGGCCGGCCTCGAAGAACTATTCCAAGACGTACGGGATTAAAAATTATCTTAATCAGAGAATTGGCCTCTGCTTGATTGTTGATCTTGACATGGATCATGCATGGGATGCAGACTAGTTTCAATGCTTCTCACATTATAAATTCTTCTAATCCAAAAATATATTACTCGGTCTAGCAAGTACGCATTGATGAAACAATAACTGATTTTAACTATACGCAGGGGCGAAGCCAATGTAGGTGTATTGGGGTCCAATGATCCTAATAAAATTTAGCAAATCTTATAGAAAATTATTATTTATTACTATTCATTGTTGAAGGGGATACTATCGTACAATAGGGATGACTCCAATGCTACTGTAGTTTGGCTTCGCCCCCAGAGTATACGTACATCAAGCATGTCTCCTACGAAAAGATGAACACGAAACTTGCACATGCAGTAGCCTGTAAGGTGAGGATGAGTTGGTGTCCAAGGCAAGCAACAACTGGCTATTTACCAATGCAAACCAACACGTCAAGATTAGCATACTATTGCTTGATCTTGGCATGCTGTCGATCGTCGTTGTTGCCATATTCCCAATGCATTTGTCAAGCAGTCGAGCCAGGGCAGCTCGGCAGGCTGATGGGGCTGGACAGCTGCAGCACGCCATGCTCACCTGCCGTGCTCACCCAACATGCCGCGTTGGCGCCATGCTGCCGATTTCTGGTGGCCCACCAGGAGATAGATGTCGCCGGGTCAAAATTGAAAAACAAACACTATAGTGCCATATATGCAAACAATTCTAAATATTGAGATGCTTTAATTCAAGTTTTGTAATTTCAATTTGCTTACATGGTAAAAACTAAGCTATATATGGAAAGTCATGATAAATCTAGCTAGACTAACACAAACCATATCAAAAAGCAATTTCATGATAACACATTATACATGAGTAATAGTCAGAGCTCCATAGATAATACCTAGTTCTAGTTGCAGAAAATTAAATATGTAATATCTTGCAATAAATGCAATAAAGATTCAAATTCCCCCTCAAACTAAGCAAGAAAGGTAAATAACCTCAAAATCCTTGCAAGAAGTAAAACAAGAGAAACAAGAGACCAAAAGAGTGCAAATAAGATAAAGCTCAAACTCGCAGAAAGATATCAGTTATGGAATTTATACAACTTGCAGAAAAGAAGTAAACCAATTAAATAAGTGTATACTAAGATAAGAAACTAGAACAAATTAGGAAAGACTAGGGTCACTAAAGTCTAAACAATAAGCACAAGACACTTGACCCAAAACACCACCCTCTACTCCACAAATGTCTCTAGGCCAAGAGAAACACAAACTAAGGAGCGAATCAATAAAAGTAGGTACCCCCACTACTAGTAGTGATTGAAGAAGTGAGCTTAACGTAGACACGATAAAAAATACTAGAAGACCTAAAGGAAATATGACACTCCTAAGAGACACAACTCAAGACACAACCTACCCATACCCAGATTCTCAACTAAAACCCAAATGATACGCAATAATAACAATGGGAATTGAGAATATGAAAAGAGCTCAAGTATTGATACCACGTATCCATGTGCCATTATTGGACTGTAGGTGATATTACTAGTAGTGAGGAATATCCATAAACAACATCCAAGATATCTATGATCTCCCCACCACCTAAAAAAATCTATCCCTAAGAGATAAGAGCTATCGGTGTCTCAATACTAGGGTTAGTGACAAAAGACTTGAAAATTTAGTATTGGAACATACGACATGCCGGAACAATATATATGAACCATATGAGGGATTAGCATGAAAAATATGTGAATGTATACGAGAGTTACCTAGACCTCTTGGGCTCTCTCCTAGGTCCACTAGCAAAAGACCAATGCTCTTCTTGTCTAATAGCCACTCGTGATCTATTCTTACCCTTATGATATCCTAAATCTTTACACGGTCGAGCACTGGCAAAAGAATCATAAAAGCCATCTGCAAATCTAGGCTTAGGCTTGACACTAGGAACTTCAATAGCTCTAGGTCTAGATCTAGGTGCACTATGGATTGATGACGCTCCTCTTATGCCTTTTAAGACTCTCACACGCTCTTTTACTCATGCTTCGCCTTCCCGAAATAGAACTCAACTATGTGACTATCCTTTTTGCAAAAAGTACATTAGTATTTGACCTTTTATGGTTTCTTACCTGATGAAGTAGAAATACCAACAATGTTAGAAAGAGTTTGGGTAAATCCAGTAGACTTGGAAATCATTTTGATTGGCTCAGTTGGTTTTACCTCAATTTTACCACTATCCAAGGCTCTAACAATTTGAGAAGAGTGATTTTTGGAATGCTCAACAAAGTTAAACCCTAAGTTTTTATGTTTGACACTCACTTTGGATTGGTCTAAGATCATGTTAAGGTTTTCTTGCCTCTAGAAAATCTCTCCAAGGTTTTCTTGAGATAGTCATTTTCTTTGATTAGGTTGGCACACATGGTACACGCAAGGTTCTTGGTTGGGCTAGCATATATTTCTTGTGTATGGTTACCTCTAGTTTTAAGACCTCACAAGACACATCTCTTATTATAATTGTTATGGCTTTATATATACTAGTTGCAATTTGCAACTCGTAATCATCATTTGGCGTGGAGAGTGGTCCACAACAGCATCACGCAAGCAAGCATATGCCACATGATAACTGAGACCTTTCTGAGATTATGTTATTCTAAGTTGATTCTCTCTGAAGAACAGCTACTTGTACTACAGGATCGGAGGGACAGGTGTTGGCGGTTCATTCACATTGGAAGGAGCTCTTCTTGGTTGGAAGTAAAACAAGCAAGTTCAGAGTTGAGACACTGATTTGAGCTCTTGGGAGGAGTGGAAAACACTGCATGTTCGGATGCTCTCTGACTTTGCTTTGGATGGTGAATGCTTTGCTTAGGGATCTGCAAAGGAGATTTTGCCAAGTCTAAACATTGCGATCCGAGTCATTGGAAGGCGGGAGTTGAGTGGATGTTCTTTGGATCCCATGGGGAATTATGTATTTCTGACCTTGTTTTAGGCAAGCATAAAGTAAATCAATGCAGGGATTAATGGGGGTTCAGACAAAGGCGGGAGTAGAGTGGATGTTCTTTGGATCCCCATTATGTATTTCTGACCTTGTTTTAGGCAAGCGTGCAGTTAATCAATGCAGGGATTAATGGGGGTTCAGACATACTGATTTTGCCAATGGGATCGTGGTGTAATTTTGACTTTCATTTGCGTAAAAATGATACTGGTAAGCAGGTTAAATCTGATGTTCCAAGGGAGTTTCACTAGTTGAGCATATCATGTTAGCAGGATATATCCATACGAGTAGTATAAAGATGACATCTAGTGTGTTCTGAGTTTCTGGCTTAGCTGAAGTAACAACGAGAACTCCAACTTTAGAAGCTTTGAACGTAGCAATTCCCATGGTGTACTGAGTTAGTGATCATCAAAAGGTAATGGATGATTACATTGATAGCAAATGGATACTATGTTGTTTAGTAGTAATGTCAACTGAATCATAAATGGTTAAGACCCGGAACGTTTGCTTACTAAACTCCCTGATGTACTTTTTTTTTCCCTTCGAGAATACAACTCCCTGATGTTCTCAGCACTGGCCATTTATGAAGTGTGCTCTCGTTTATGGTGGTGATCTCTGCAGATTGTTCAAGTACACGCATGGCTTGAGATATTTTTATGTAACAGTGGTGCACTCTCTCCTACCAAGTGGGGAGTTTAAAAACTTTGTTCAGGTATGGCTGTAACCTGTAGTTGACCACAGTCACATGACAACTAAAATAAGTCTAACAGGGCTTCCTGTTATAAGCATTTGTAAATTCCTCGAGTTCAGTTAATGATCAAAGCTTAAGATAAATTAACTGCATCAAAGTTTATAATATCCTGTGCGATGCTTGCACTCTGCAAATACAGTCGCCATGATTTTTGAAGTGATCGTAGCATATACTACTCCTACTTCAGAAGTTTCACCAAGGTCAACCAAAGCACACGTCGGATCGATCGCTTGGCCAGTGGGAGAATCTGACCAGGCAAGGCTATCGGATATTCCACTAGTGCCATTTTGTTCACACAAGAAAAAGAGGAATCAGTAATCCTTTCTGATCACTTTTTTCCATTGGCCGCACGTTTGCGAAGTGTTCAAGATTAATGGCCTAGTGTGAGATTGGTTCTCCGTCAGTTTAATCAGGTTTGCACACGACCAAAACTGTGGTTAGGTTAACCATGCACATCACCTCACCTGCAGCTCTGGGACTTGGACAACGAGTTGCCTGCCAAGAAATTCTGAGTTCTTACGGAACGACTACTTCTTCTGCTCCTGTTTGATGATGACGTTTGTGTTGGACGAAGATTTTACAGCTCATGATTCTTGTGCGATGATTTCATATCGGTCGAGCTGCTGCTGTTTTTAGGAGGGAAAACATGAACATATCCTAGATCAGGGAACAATAGGAAAAAAATCAAGGAAACTGGTTCGATAAAAATAGGTAATGTCAGCTCCAGCGCTACGATCCACACGTGCGTCCC
Organism: Melocanna baccifera; assembly: GCA_036346265.1. Taxonomy (NCBI): domain Eukaryota; kingdom Viridiplantae; phylum Streptophyta; class Magnoliopsida; order Poales; family Poaceae; genus Melocanna; species Melocanna baccifera. Next base: position 43,471,142 of record CM070677.1, read on the forward strand.
CCAAAACCTTTGTCCTCTTGAGACATCGAACATAAAGCCGATAACAGAAACTTCTTTCGTTGGGTTGCAGAGGAAATGGGTGATGCTGATGTGCTGAAGAGCCTACCAACCCTGAAGCATGTTTTTGACTGCGACTCCTCCTGCGTGCACTGGAAAAATGAAACAGAAATATAGAGTAGGTGTCACAAAAAGAGAGAGAGAGAGAGAAACGTTAAAAGCGTGCTCGTGAAACTGAAAGCAGGACTGTTCCTACGTACGTACTGTCAACTCTTGAATCAGTGAAGTCTCTGCATTCAACAAAATAGTTTGATTTGAAGATGGAGAGCAAGCTGATATTATGTGGAAACCCTGCTACGAAATTCAGCACTCCAAACTGACAAGCTGGCACCATTGAGTTGGGTGGATTCAGGGGTACACTTGTCAATGAAAGTTTTGAGGAAAAAAATTTGTTCATGGTAACATACTGATAATCCTAACGTTACAGTCTTGCAGATGAACAGCAACTTATTTTTTTGATAGATTTATTATTATTTTTTGACATGAACAGCAGCTGAATTAACCAAACTTAATCATGCAATGGTACAGTCCAATTGCAAGGGTACAGTTTATAGTTCAATTCGACAATGAATTGTTAATATGGAACTTCATCTAATGATTCACCAAAACACCACTTACATTACTGTTTTCGAGCATGTGCTCTTTTTTTTTCAATAGTCGATGTTTCCCACGAGGATGAGGTTACACAACGTCGCTGCTGCAAACCCCCTTTGCTACCTAAACTACCTAAAAGTTGCAACTTTTAATGATTTACTGAAACGACCCGCATAATTACCACGGGGTAATTACGCTAGTCAACGGATTATTATTCGTTTTAGCCGATAAAACACCGCTCTAACGAATAATAAGCCCATCAGAGTTAATACAGCAGAACAACAATTAGAGCTAATACAATCCATACAATCATATTGCCACGCAGGGCTAAATATCATACAGCCAGATAAGTCCAACTACTACAATTCTAATACAGAAGTCTGATAGCAAACTAATTATACAGGATGAGAATGTCCCAAAAGTACGACATGCTAGTGGTGCCAGTACCGAAGGCGTGGAGCCTGAACTGCTCCTACAACCCTAGTCCTCCCAGTCGTCCAGCGAGGTGTAGCCCCCATACGGCTCCGCCTCAAAGCTAATGCCCTCTCCGGGGAGTAGGGCTCCTCTGCTGGCCTCATCTCCTCGGCGATTATGCGGGCTATCCTCTAACAAAAGAAATAATACAAGGATGAGTACAGAGTACTCAGCAAGCTCATATAACAAATATGCATCAAAAGACTTTATCTTTTCTTTCTCTTTTCATTCTTTCTCTTTTCTTTAATCTCATGCTCATGAGTCAGTTTATGCTTATATGAGAAAATAAGGTTTTTGGTTGCAAAGATTCAATTTTTATTACTTTTAAAATCTCTGAACATTTGTATGAATAGCGAAGAACCTCCCCGGGTTCCGTAATCTCCTTTCCCGAGACGGGCATGAATCCATGATTTGAAAAGCATTGCGCAAGTCTCAGATCACTTTACCCAACATCATTCGATCTTCTTGCACAGGATTTTCGCATTTCCTAAGATGCGGTGCGGATCGATAAACAAAACTTTGTAACTATCTCAAGATATTATATCTCCACGACTATTCTCGGTTGGCGATCAAGACGAGAATCACCTCGACCAAACTCAACCAAAGAGACATAGTCGTTGGTCGGGCGGTTTCGACCAGCGCCCATCACCCCATGCGTAATATATCGCCTTGCGTACCCACGCTCGGGTTCTTGCGATCCGCATCTCCACTTCTCGCCTACTCACGATGCAGGACCATGCGGTGTGGATCCCCACTCCGGTTCCTCTGGCTCGGGTTCTTCCTAAATAAAATACTTACCGTGTGAAGGATATAATAACTTTAATAGCACTACTAGTCTGTCCGCTTAGTAGATGAAATGTCGGCTGATACGATAAAATACGGTCCACTCATACAGATGAAGTTGGTGGTTACTTATGTTATAACTTATGCAGAGGTTCCCATCCTATCCTTCTGATCATGCCAAGGCAACCTCTGTCCACCTTTATAATATTCTATACGGTCGACTGCTCCGTCAGTCGCCGTTCTATCATTTTCAACAGTCTCGATTTAAGACTTTTCATTTAAATGCAGAGGTGATAATAGAATAATATCAAAATACTGAGATATCAAAATACTCGGGATTAATCAAGGGAATGCTTGCCTGAGTTGCCCAACAAGTCCTGAGCCTCTGTTCTACCCAGGTACTTTTTCTCCTGTGAGATCGGATCGCCTTCTGCAATAATAATGCGCCTCCTCAAACTATTGGTTTCGGCGGAAGATACTAACTTAATAATAATAATAAAAAAATATGCTAATATCGACGCGAGGCTTCCAAGCTTTGGGATCGGTGGCTTGCGGGTTTTTACAAAAATGGGTTAAAACCATACTTAAATTATCTACTAACGAATGGTTTAACTAATGCTAATTAAAAGCGGGTGATAAATAATACTAATATACTCATGCAATAACAAATTACGCTACGACCTTGGATGCGTTAATAAAATCCACATATATTTCTATTATGCGGCGAGAAGGTCTAGATGCGGTGCTACGAATAATTATTTACTTCTAACCTTCTTTCTTCTACAACCTTTACTCTTATCAACTTATTTATTTATAAAACTTTGTTTTTATTCAGCTATATATCTCTATGTGCATAAGCACATATATATGTATATGTATATATGTGCATACATATATACATATATATATATATATATATATATATATATATATATCTCAGCCGGCCGGCCCACTTCTTTTCTTGCGCCGGCCCACCCTTTTCCTCACCTCTACAAAGCGCCGCCGCCTCTGGTTATTGCTCCCTCCCCCTTCTTTCGCTCGGTTGCCTCACCGCCGCCCCTCCTGCTCCTCTCCTACACGCGCTGCGCCGTCTCCTCCCTCTCTTCTTTCCCTCTCTGCGCCGCGCCTCCCTCCCCCTCTCTTCTCTCTCTCTTTGCGCCGCGCTACCCTCCCCCTCTCTTCTCTCTCTGCGCGCCGCCGCCGGTCTACCTCTCCTCTACCCCAGTGCCGCCTCCTCCTCTGGTCCGCCGGCCTGGGCCGCCTCTGGGCGCCGGATCCGTGGCCTACGGCCCGGATCTGGCCCCTATAGGCCCGAGGCTCTACTCTTAATTATTTTTGCTTGATTTTGATTTAACTTTGGTGTTAGGGTGTGGTTTGGCATGGGGTATGTGGCCGTGGTGTGGCATGACGGGACCCGGAGCTGCGCGCATGCCGGGGGGGTGCGTCGCGGCCCTCGGGGGCGCGTGCTTCGCCGTGGGTAGAATGCCGCTGCCGACCACCCCTAAGGTAATCCCCTTCTTTCTATCCCTCTTCACTGCCGGTTGAAATATATATATATAAAGAGCCAGAGTAACTGCAGCCATTAGTCACTAGTAACTGTAGTCATTACTCGAAAATAACTGCAGCCATAATTCACTAGTAATCGAACCGTTCGCGCGCCACGTCGATGCGTTACGATTTTCGAATAGATAAAGAAAACGCGCGCGCATTCGACACGCCGCGCTGCGCACACGCACACGCACACGCACACGCACCGCACCGCACCGCACCGCACCGCACCGCACGGCACGGCACGGCTCGGCTCGGCGTGGCGTGGCGAGGCGAGGCGAGCGAGCGAGCGCGCGCGCGCGTGTTGGCTCTTTCCAATTCCACAAGGGGTTACCACGTTCCACCTTTTAAAGTGGTGTAACTCCCATTCAACTCTCCATATGGGACTAAACAGTTTTTCAATGTGGGCCTAGGAATTTCATTTGATTAATTGCTAAATTAAATGGACCAAGCCCAATTAATCCAACAATCCCCACCAAATTTCAAGGCACACGAGAAATGTTCTCGATTCTCACGTTGTTTGATATACCGATGTTTCGATGGAGACGTTAAGTTGAACATCCACCTAGGAAAGGAGTTACACTCATCCACAATCAACAATGGACTATGCCTTGAATTGACAGCTTTTGTGCGAACAAGTTTTACCTGTTCCTTTACTAGTACTAGGTGCCAAAAGCATCCTCTAGTTGGAGCGTATAAGTCATACTCCAAGCCTATTCATGAGTATCTAGAGATCACCCAAATCTCATAGACTGTGACCAGCAGTCGAACTCATATAGGTGTGTTCCTTCTAAGATGTCCTGTAGGCCGACATCTCTGCTCTAAATAAGCCACTCGGATCACATTGAGGTAAAAACCAACCTGCCATACAGAATAGGAGAGAAGCGCATCATTGAAGAAATGGGCCCTGTAAAGGTCTCTCCTCCCAGTCAACTAACAGCTTGTTTCACCATTCTACTTCACGGGATCTCCGATCACGTAGAACAGGTTACCACTGTGGTATGACTCATGTGGGTCTCAGGCCCATCTCACTCGATGCACTATCTATCACATTACGTGATAGACCCTTTGTAAATTGGTCGGCGATTTTTAGTCGTCGGACATAGTCGATGCTATCACTCGGAGTTTTTCACTTTACGGCGGACTTTAACCGCCTTTTAACATGCCTAGATGACTTCATGTTGTCCTTAGAACTGTTCACCTTGATAATTACAGTCTGATTATCACAGTTCATCAGGATAGCCGGTATCGGTTTTTCAACCACCGGCAAATCCATAAGGAGTTCGCGAAGCCACTCGGCCTCAACGATTCGCGGTGTCTAATCTTTGTGAGTTACGCTTCCATGATTGACCTCGTTAAGATGGTGCGCTTGCAAGACTTCCAGAAACAAAGCACCACCTCCAAGTGTGAACACATATCCACTCGTGGCTTTTATCTCATCGGATCGTGAGATCCGGTTTGAATCATCAGAGCCCTCCGGTACCTTTGGGTACCCAAAGATAGTGAATACCATAGCTCACGGTTGCTTTTAGATAGCGCATTACTCTCTCAAGAGCACGCCAATGATCATCTCCGGTTTGAAACAAATCGGCTTAGCTTGCTCACGAAGAAACGAGATGTCGGTCTCGTAGCACTAGCTAAATACATCAATGAGCCAATGATGCAGGAGTATCTTAATTGATCTCTTGTTATTCTTCGGTTTTTCCTCAATAACACACTAGGATCATAAGGAGTAGAAACAGGCTTGCAGTCACTATAACCAAAGCGACTCAAGACCTTCTCTACATAGTGAGATTGCACAAGTGTAACCCCACCATCACCTCCTCTCAGTAGCTTAATGTTAAGAATCACATCAGCCACTCCCAAATCTTTCATCTCAAAACTCTTGGGCCAAAGTCCTTGACCTCCTCAACACATTGAGGTTGGTCCCAAAAATCAGTATGTCATCAACATACAAGCACAAGATCACTCCTTCTCCCCCACCATAGCGATAGTACACACATCTATCGGCTTCATTCACAACAAAGCCAGCAGATGTCAAAGTTCTGTCGAACTTCTCATGCCACTGCTTAGGTGCTTGCTTTAGGCCATACAAAGACTTTAACAACTTGCACACCTTTCCTTCTTGACCTTTTACCACAAACCCGTCTGGCTGATCCATATAAATCTTCTCCTCCAACTCTCCATTTAGGAAAGCTGTCTTAACGTCCATTTGATGAACGAGTAGACCATGAGAGGCAGCGGGGCAAGTAGTACTCGAATTGTGGTCAATCGGACAACAGTGAATAAGTATCAAAGAAGTCCTCGCCTTCTTTACTCGGTATAACCCTTGGCCACAAGCCTTGCCTTATACTTTTCAATTGTACCATCAGGCCTAAGCTTTTTCTTGAAAATCCATTTACATCCTCTGAGTTTACATCCATAAGGACGGTCAACGACCTCCCAAGTTCCATTAGACATAATAGAGTCCATCTCACTCATCTGCTTCCTTCCAATAGTCGTCGGGAGAAGAATATGCCTCTTCCATGGTTCTTGGAGTGTCATCCACGAGGTATACAATGAAATCATCACCAAAGGACTTTGCAATCCTCTGTCTCTTACTCTTTTGAGTAATCTCATTGTTATCCTCCTCAGGATTTTCCATAAGTGTTTCTTGACATGTTCTATCGGCACAAAAGAATCAAGGAAATTATAGGTTCTTGACTAGATGAGCTAGGTACATCACATTTCATAGGAAATTCATTCTCAAAAAATGTGGCGTCTCGGACTCTATAATTGTACCAACACGCATGTCGTACTCAGTTTTTATAATTAAGAACCTATAACCCACGCCGTGCATAGCATAACCAAGAAATACACAATCTACGCTTTTGGTCCAAGTTTGCGCTTCTTGACAATTGGCACGTTAACTTTGGCCAAACATCCCAGTGCGCAAATATGAGAGAGACAATTTCTTCTTTTCCCATTCCTCGAATGGTGTTACTTCTTTATTCTTTGTAGGAACTCTATTCAGACATGACACGCGGTCAATATAGCCTCACCCCACCATTCCTTAGAAAGTCCCGCAGTGTCTAACATAGCGTTAACTAAATCAGTTAGAGTGCGGTTCTTTCTTTCGGCAACCCCGTTTGATTCGGGAGAATAGGGAGGCGTCCTCTCATGAATAATTCCATGTTCCTCGCAGAATGAAATAAACTCATTCGAAAAATACTCTCCCCCACGATCAGACCTTACCCGCTTGATTTTTCTCTCAAGTTGGTTTTCTACCTCACTTTATAGATCTTAAAGTAATTTAACGCTTCATCTTTTGTTTTCAATAAGTACACATAGCAAAATCTAGTGCAATCATCTATAAGCGTCATGAAATATTTCTTCCCACCTTTAGTCAACACGCCATTCATCTCACACAAATCAGAATGAATGAGTTCTAACGGTGCCAAATTCCTCGCCTCTTTCGCTGCCTTGTGAGGCTTGCGAGGTTGTTTCGATTGAACACACGCATGGCACTTAGAACTTTTGACCAAAGTGAATTTCGGGATTAAACTCATATTAGCTAAGCGCGTCATACACCCAAAATTAACATGACAAAGTCGTGAATGCCAAACATTAGATTCATCATCATCGTTGCACACATGGTTCACAAATTTATTATAGAAATCCATCAAAGAAAAACGGAACAAGCCTCCGCTCATAGCCTTTACCAACAAATGTTCCATACTTAGACACGACACATTTATTGGACTCAAATGCAAGCCTCAAACCATCTCTACACAATAGAGATCCACTGACGAGATTCTTCTTTATGGAGGACATGCTGCACATTCTTGGTTGCGGTCTTTCCCGAAGTAAACTTGGATCGACCATACCAACACCATGAACAGCTGCATGGGATCCGTTTCCCATCAACAAGGAGGAACCTCGACAGACTGATAAGATGAAAACAAGGAAATATCAGCACACACATGAATATTAGCACCGATGTCAACCCACCACTCAGGTGATTGACAAACAGAAAGAACTGTAGGTAAATAATTACCGTACCCCGAGTTCCTCCAAGGCATCACTAATAACCATGTTGGCGGACTTCTTTTGCTTATCCTTGCGGTCTGGACAATCCTTAGCCCAATGGCCAGAATCACCGCACACAAAGCAGCCGCCCTTTCCTTTGCTTTTCTTCTTAAATTCAGTAGTAGCCTTGGGCTTGCTAATAGGCTTATTTTTCTTCTTATTGTGGAAAGCCTGAGGGTTCTTTTTCTGCACCAAATTGGCACTAGAACCTCCTCGTGAAGAACTTTCTTGCCACGAGTATCTTTTGCCCTCGCCTTCTCTTCAACACCAAGAGAGCCAATGAGATCAGTAACACTGAACTCCTGCCTCTTGTGTTTTAGAGAGGTAGCAAAATCCGACCAAGAAGGTGGTAACTTGGCGATAATACCGCCAGCCACAAACTTGTCCGGTAACTCGCACTTATTATTCTCAAGCTCTTTTGCCAGCGCCTGAATCTCATGAGCTTGTTCTACTACAGAACGGTCATCGACCATCTTGTAGTCATAGAACTGCTCCATGACATCTGACTCACCGCCAAGATCGTAAACTCCGAATTTGGCCTCAAGTGCATTCCACATCTCTTTGCCCGTAGGCAAATGCATGTACACATCCACAATGTTATCTCGCAAAGATATTAATAAGTGCACCTCGAAACAAGTTATCCGCTACATTGAACTTGCGTTCATCCTCAACAGATAGAGGCTCACCGGGCTTGCCTTGTGCAACATGAAAACATTCCATGGCAGTAAACCACAGGATCGCACGTGCACGCCATCTCTTAAAATTTGAACCATCAAACGGAGGGTGCGGTTTAAGCGACGCAGCAAAGCCAACTACCAAAAAGACCTATCAAGTTTTGGATTGTTGAATATTTAGTCAATTTTCGGCATATTTTAATCCGTAAATTCAGCATATAAAACATGACATACAAAAGCATGAGTGATTTAACAATGATGTATTCATATTTGCTTATGAACAAACTAACAAAGAACACCTATTATCAAATTCATAACATACGTAAACAAATACACCGAGAAGTGTTCATGTTATACCCTCGGGCGGGGCCAGTGTCGGTGACACCGGAGGCGCCGTTACCATCAGTCGACATGATGGTCTATTCGATGTAGTCGATCGAGGCGTGATGCAGGACGAGGCGTGATGCAGGAAGATGTTCGCCGTGCAGTCTCGCGAACAGTTCACCACCAGGAAGTAGATGGCGTTCTTCACAGATTGAGCAGTCGCGCCAATGCGCTCCCCAAAAACTTGATTGCCCGTCTACCCGTGCAGGTACGCGAACGGACGGAGTTTCGGAGGCCTACTCGCCCAGAACTCTTTGCACGTAAAGTTCTGGACCGGAGATTTCTTAGCGCAGCACAAGACGAACTAGAATCCTCCTTTTATCATCCCGTATGGAGTGGAGAGAGTTTTGTAACAAAAAAATAAAGAGCGAGTAATCGCAGCCATTAGTCACTAGTAACTGTAGTCATTACTCGAAAATAACTGCAGCCATAATTCACTAGTAACTGAACCGTTACTGCCAGCGAGTCAGTGCGTTACGATTTTCGAATAGATAAAGAAAAACGCGCACGCACCCGACACGCTGCGCGCACGGCACGGCACGGCACGGCACGGCACGGCACGGCACGGCTCGGCTCGGCGTGGCGTGGCGAGGCGAGGCGAGCGAGCGAGCGAGCGCGCGCGTGTTGGCTCTTTCCAATTCCACAAGGGGGTTACCACGTTCCACCTTTTAAAGTGGTGTAACTCCCATTCAACTCTCCATATGGGACTAAACAGTTTTTCAATGTGGGCCTAGGAATTTCATTTGATTAATTGCTAAATTAAATGGACCAAGCCCAATTAATCCAACAGGCTGTAGACCCTGGACCAAGCATACATACAATTCATTCCTCTTCGTTCAGAGGGCCATTAAAAAAAGGGGGTCATGCATGCTTGCTTCACTTGCTTGCCGCGAGAGGCAAGAATAACCTTATTTTCTATTATTTTAGGAAATGATGTTTTAAGAAACAGTAGTGTGTAGCTAACCGTCTTCATTAGTTTTGCTAGACCACTTTCGTGCAATGTTCAGTATGTTCAGGAACCTACCGGCTACCAGCAGTTAACTAGTCATGCTTTTTAAAGCAAAGTATAAGGCAAGATAAAAAGGTGAAATGACTGAGGTAGTGCTCTAATAAACTTCAATTTTTAGCATCTAGTTTTTTAATTTTATTTTTTTAGTATTTTAATTTTTGAGTTTTTTTATCTTTTCTTTTTTCCTTACTTCTTTGCAGTCCGAGATGATATATCTTTTTTTTCTTTTTTAAATTTAATTACACTAAAAAAGCTTACAACAGTTACCATGACAAGATAAACTCAAAACAGTGCAAAACAGTGATGCACAGTGAAAAAAGCTAAAAACTTAAGCTCACTTGAAGAAACGAGTACACTGGGAAACTATGAAAAAAATTCTTTTGGGTTAAACGTGACCCAAACAACTCAAGGGAAACAGCTCACCTTAGCATGAAGTCTGAAGGGCACCTTCACTACAAATTGCTCCACACATTTTGCGGCTGACCCGTCATTTGCAAGTAAAAATTTTCCGTAAACTCCGCGTAAAAGAAAATGGAGATCGACATCGCTACACATTAGTAGGCGCTCACCAACACGTTGACAAGACATTAGTCTATATCATGGTTGCTCGATGTACCAATCAGTCGATTGGTAATTTCGAAGTGATGGCCATAGGGACCGCTCAGCGACGCGTTTGGTGTCAGGGTTGAGTTTTTTATTTACTATTTATTTTTTGTTTTTGTACTATTTTTCGTATTATTTGTGATGGACTAACATATATTTTTTCTTCTGTTTCTAAATTTTTTAAAATTTAATTATATTAAATAAGTCAATTCAATTATAGTAAAAAAATCAATCAACTACAATAAAAAAATTATAAATCATCGTTATTCTGAACTACGGAGTGTTGCTGTGGTGTTGACCGCACATGTTGCTCTCTGTCCCAGCCATCCCTGCAAAACTCTGGAAGTGGCATTTTCCAGCGAAGAGCCACAATTCCGTATGCACTGGCCCTATTGACGTGCACATTTGGGTGTCCTGAAGCTTCAATTCTGGTAGTAGTTTGCAGATGCAACAATTATTAGGTCAAAAGAATTTGTGGAGTCAGCTATGCGATTTATGGTTTAATGGAAAACAAAAACCGAAAATGTACTAGGATGACGATGAAATGACGTAATAATATTCCGCCTGAGGCCTCGAGCATTTCTGCATTTGGAAGTCTGTACGTGTACCTACACGGCGCGAATTCCCCTTGATGTACTACATAGACATTATATGGTTATCTATATATTAACTAGAAAAGTGATCCTGCCGCCCCAAAAGAAACATGATCCTAACAAAATGTAGGAACGACTAACTAGCAAGTATATGCCTCTTCTGTTTTTTGATTTTTCTATAAAAGTGTTTTTTTAAGACGATATCTATAATTTAATTGTAGTGCACACTATAGCGACTTTATTTATATTAACCAAAATTGTATGTAGATTTTGTTACTCTGTACTTTCTATCACGAATAGCCCAAAAACCATAATTCATAAGCCGAAACAAAAAAGAGTAGGTCCAAAATGTAAGATTGTGTAGTGAATGAAGCATTTGGTATAATGAAATGGTTGCGCTTGCATAAGCTAAAAATCATATTTGCATATATTTAACTTTACTTCAACTGGCTTCAGTTTTTGGATTTTTGGCTTTTTGTTGACTTAAGTCAGAAGCCACTTAGAATATATCGGTTTTTAATTTTGGCATATTTTAGTTTTTTTTCTTTTTGCCTTTTTTTCTTTTTTTCTTATTCCTTTGCATTGTATGTGACGATATAAATTTTTTATTTTTTTCCTTAATTTTCTTCTATTTTTTTAATAAAAAGCTAACAGTCGCTATGATGCAATTTTAGTAAAAAAAAACCAAAAGCCACAACCAGAAACTTAAGCCAAAACTAGTTGGAGCACCTTACCTTACAGCGCTCATGTTCCATGCAGATGCAGGATTGTAGGAGTTCAAGGCAAATCCAAACAGATATGGCCAAATAGGTCATGCCTAACGGGCCGACCCAAGGCACGATACTATTGACACGACATGAGGCCATGGGCAGTGATTGGGCTGATGCTTTAGCCCACTGTGCCAGCACAACACAGCATAAAAAGTGTCGAGCCCAGCCTGGCATGGCACAGCACAGCACGGGCCAGCACGACACGGCCCATTAGGGCCATAGGCATGATTTCTACAATTTATATAATTTTATATGTGTTTTTCTACAATTTTCTATAGTTTAATGTGTCTTTTCTATATTTTCTATAATTTAATGTGTAATTTTGTACTTTCTATAATTTATTGTGCATTTTTAAATTCTAGACACTTTTCTTAACAAATCAGTTTTTTTGTGGCTGGATAGGCTACACGAGCCAAATGGCGTATGTTGTGCTGGCCTGGTCTGATGGGTTAATCGTACCTCAGGCCGACTTGGCACAACACTCTTTTGGGTTGTGCCTGGGCCGGAGGCTCGGCCCACGGGCCAACACGGCACAACCCGTTTAAGCTGATAGGCCAAACAGGCAGGGTCAGGGCGCGTAAGCACAGTTTGTATGCTAGCCCTTGCCATACTAGCGTTATTAAACTGGTCAGTTGTTTGGGTTGGACTAATGGTCCTTGCTTTGTTAGGTTAAATCAATCTTGGTCCTATTTTATCCCGCTTCAAGATTATTTGTGCGTTTTCTAGAAGTTTTCAGAAGATTTCAAACTAAAATTTCACCAAGTTTCAGATTTGAAAGTCAAGATTCAACAAGTTTCAGCAATTTTTAATAAGTTTCAATTGAAAGTTTCAAAAATTTTCAATAAATTTCAACCAAAGTTTCAAAAAAATTTGGTGAGCTCACTTGGCCACAAAGTCGACCTACGCTGCCTGTTGTTGGATCCATCCATTCTTGAGCTCTGTGCTGCACTGTCACCGGATCCAACCATCCAGTCGCGCTATCGTCGGATCCGTGCGTCCCAAGCCACGTCGAGCCTCCATCTCTTTCTCTCCCCCGGCTTCGACCCGAGCTCTGGTTTGCGTCGATGCCAGATCCAACCATCCCGAGTCTCGTCGTTGCCAGATGCATGCGTCCCAAGCCGCACCGTCGTTCCCTACCGCAAGATCCGAAGGTGAAGCACTGCGTTGGCACACGCACCAAAGTCAGAGCTAGAGGTGAAGGAGGAGGTAGAGGACGACACGTGGAGAGGAGGTGTATGGGCAGCACCGGAGGTGAAGGAGGGGAGGGCCGGTTGCCTTCATCGGCTCATCGTCTATCCTCCACAATCGGATGTGGGAGTGAGAGAGGGGGATTGGGAAGGATGTAGAATGGAGTGAAGGCAAAGGCAACGGGAAAGATAAGCTACGGCTTTTCCGATTTAATACAACGGCAAAAGGCTATATCGTTAAAAATGGTATAGTATCCTCTAGTTTTTTTAAAAACAATTCAGTTTTGCTGATCTTCATCATGAAAGGTTCAGCAAAGGGGTGCGATTTAAACGCGAGCATATTTGGTAGGAGGACAGCACCGCAGAGAAAGCAGGCGAGTGCTGTTCCGAATTCCGCCTGGTTGCTTGGCATACCATCGGCGCGGGAGAGGGGGAACCCCATCCTGGCAACGACTTGTACGTAGTAGCTTCACCACTGGAAGATCCCCCGGAAAAGGCGCGTTCACACCCGCGGCCTTCCGAGCGCTTGCTCCGCGTGGAAAAACGTCCGAAGATTCCCTCCCCCACCAGTTTCCCACCACCGCCTCCGCCCAATCCCAGCCGTCCAGCGCCGGGACACCCTCCATCCTACCGGCCGCACTAGCTCGTCCCAGAGACACGATGGATCGCTGCGGCCGTCCACGTGGCCAGATGGAAAGCAAAGCCGCCCCTGTGAAGACTCGGTCTCCCCGCCGCCTCCTCCACGGCTGCAACCCGGTCCAGGTTGGCACGTCGCACTGAACACCTCCTCCTTTCTCTTAACCCCCTATTATTGCGACCTCAAGCTCCACGTATAAATAAGCTCTCACCAATCCATCAATCCTCTCACAAAGAAAGGCAGCAAGCAACCAGCGCAAGAGCTTACAAAGAGAACGTCAAGGCTGCAGAAATATACATCGAGCGATCGACCGGCGGATGGGGAACTGTCTCAAGTTGCACCGCGCCGCCCCGTCGTGGGTGGACGACGACGAGGAGTGGGAGGAGGAGGAGGAGGCGGGGAAGGGGGTGGCGGCCGTTGAGAAGATGGAGCCGGTCGAGGTGAAGATCAGGGTGACGAGGAGGCAGCTCCAGGAGCTGCTGGAGAAGGTCGGCAAGGGGCGGCAGGTCGAGAAGGCGCTGGCCGAGTTGATGAGCTCCGGCAAGGTGTGCTACCAGCACGAGATGAGGGGGCACTGGAGGCCGTCGCTGCGGAGCATACCGGAAGCTGACGAGTCATCATGACAAGTCATAGTGTTGGGATCTCGTAATACTAAGATTGTTCGATCTTTTTATTGGTTTTCTCTATGTGCATAGATAGTTTCTCAGTGCTCTAGGAAGATTAGGTTTTACATATTCTTTCGGAGATGTACAGGCTACAAAATGCTGATAGAGAGAAACTACCGGAATTTCTTTACTTCTGATCTTCTGTTTAGCTCTGTCTTCACTACTATCCGTTGCTTTCTTAAGCTCAAGCACGAGGGTCACTGCTGTACAGACTACAGATAGACGATCAAATGGCAGCCAGAAATGAAAAACGTAGAGCAAAACGAAATACCTGGCTTGTTCTCAGTCTCAAGTTTGTACCTTCGATTCTTTGGAGTAAGAACGGACTCGATGCCTGCCAAAGTAAAAGAAATCTTTATTTTTCACTACCTAGCGCCGGTCAGTGCAGGCGCTATATGCTCACCTAGAAATTCCGTCCCTCAACAAGCGCGGTCAAACTGAAACTGCTACGAAAATGGACGCAACTACGTTACTATCGTTTGTTAGAGCGATGACTATGTATTCCACCCTGAATTGGTCCCATTCTATAGCTACTATCAATGGTTTATTCGTATTGGATGAACCGCTCTTTGCAATGCAACAAAAGGTCAAGAGACAAGACCGCATCAACTCCAGATCGACATCCTGAAAGAGACACACTGCCTGAGCGCTGCATCGGTCTTTGCCGCTGAATTGCGCCACAACGGTGTGGCTGCTGAAGAAGAATACATAGTGATTCGCGAATTGGGTAAGGTTATTTCAGGAACTCGGAGGCCAATGGAAAGGCCTAGGCTTAGTTCGTGCCCGTGGTTAAAAGATCTACATGCACGTGAGAGCTCGTATGGACATAATTCGTGTCAGAAGCTTTTGCTATAAAATATACGACGAAAATAGATCACAGTTGCACGAATACAAAATCACTATATGAGAAAATCACAAGTACGGAAAGCTTCGGCGATTTGAATCGTGCGATTTCAGGAGTATATATATATCCTAGGAAACAGAGTCCTAAATAGAGAAGAAAATCGAATCAGAGTTGGGTACACCGCTCGATGTTAGATCTGACACAGCTCAGCAAACATGTCCAGCTTGGACACGGATTCAAATTCGAATCACACTTTAATAATCTCCACCTTGAGACGAGTTCGCTCCTGTAGCCGAAATATAAAAATATCCACAAAATAAGTTTTCGTCAATTGACCTTGTGCCTCGAAAATCTATAGGATTAATCTCAACAAGAAAGACTGAACAATCTTATTCAAATGCTTCTCATGAAGCAAAATTGAGTAAACCACTAGCAAGTTTGTACACACAGCTATCAACAAAGCAACCAAATAAATCTGGGTTTTCAACAATTCATAATTCCAGCAAAGTCTGAGTCTGTATAACTGACCTTCTGATCTAATTACTCAATCATAAAACAACATAAGTCAAGACATCACATGTGGTGCTGGATAGATGACAAAAAACTCCTCTTATAGAATCTGACGTGCTCCACCTAGAATAAAAAAACTTGGCAAAAATGCTTATTAAAACAACAACTTGCAGTATGGCCATTACGTACGTTAAACTACCAACTGAAAAATAACTTATTGTATGACACGGTTGAAACTGCTCCTATAGAACTGTCTAGATGAAAAGAACCCAATGTGTCTTCAATGGAGTAAAAATATAGTAGATCCCTCAGATTGAGCTATAACCACTAGGCAACGTTGTAGTATCCACACAAAACATCTCCTTGCATTTTAAGTCCTTCATCTGGAACTAAAATTGGAGTATAACCTTCATTTTCAAACAATAAATCTCAAGAGAGTATCGTGCTAACTACCATTAAGGTGTCATAAAAAATCCTAAGAATTAATGTTGCAACATATCCAAATAGTGAATGAAACATCAAAACTAGTTGTCCCCACAACTGACATTGATTTTTTTTAATATCTTATTGATCAAGCGTAGCCCAAATTAACACATTTGTGTTGAAAACCTATCCTTGCACACAAAACATCTCGTTGCACTTTAAATCATTCATTTTAAACTAAAATTGGAGTATAACCTTCACTTTCAAACAGTAAAACTTTGAAAGTATTATGCTATCTAACATCAGGGTGTCATAAAAAATTCCTGAGAATTAATGTTGCTAAAATCTCCATAATAGTTGTATAAGCGATCCAAATTGTAATATATCCAAACAGTGAATGAAACACCAAAATCAGTTGTTTCTACAACTGACATTCATTATTTTTGTTTTTTTTTCAATGTCTCCTCGATCAAGCGTATCCCAAATTAACACACTTGTGTTGAAAACCTGCAATTCCGTATTAGACTCCTCATCTGTAGATCTTGCTACAGTAACCCGTAGAAGACGATGGATGTCGAAGAAATCATCAAAGATTAATCCCGTATAGATGGCATCAATAATAAGTACAATGGCTTGAATTACAATGAATTTCACCTCCAACAAAAAAACATGTAGAGCTGATGAACAATTGTTTTGGTGGAAGATGATGATCGACTAAGGCAGTAGATCGCCAACGGAGATAGCATAGTACGACGCCAGGGCATGGTGTTGGGCGGCGCAAGCAGTGGTATTAGTGAGCCTAACGCTGGAACAGTCAAGAGGATAAAGCATAGGTCAATGCTCAATATAGAGTTGAGTTGCGGAACAGTGATGAGATGAGTCAAAATCATCGAGTTGAGGCTACTCTTTTGTGTACACGAACCGATGAAGTGGCTCTCTGGTGCACTTCAAGTGTACAAGTAGTAAAAGTAGTTGGATGCTTCCTGGTTTGCCCGTTGGGTGTGCCATGTAACTGATCTTGTAATATTCCTGGTACAATCTCATGTGCACTTAGCCAAAATAGCCGAAACCAACGAAAAGAAATGGAATCTAGAATCGCAATAGCTTTTTAGGGTTTGATATTCATTGCTACTCCTCAGGTGTGCCCATGACTTTTAGACGGAGACTATTTTGTGCGGATTTTAATACCGCTTTGATCCGACAATGAGACGGTTTTGTGTTAGACACGGACGTGGACACCTTCTTCAGCACGGACACAAGTTAAAAGAATCTATTTCCGTCGACAGCGGCAAATGGCTTCGTAGCAGAGGACTATTTGTCGTCGAAACATGGAGACCATTTGATGCGAAGATTTCGATTAGCGCGAAGAGCAGACTTGGATGCCGCATGATGCCACGTCGGTTGGACGTCGCCCTCGGGTGTGAAGATTGCTCCTCCTGGGGGCAGCAGTTTGGATTTTGAATTCAGAGCTCTGATATTATTTATTATAAAATGAACAGAAAAAGTAGATGATCAAAAGAACATAAGATATAGATTTAACGTAAAAAAATCCTTATGGAAAAAAAACCATGGACACACGAATGCAAAATCACTATATGAAAAAGAATTACGAAGTATGGAAAATTTTGTCGCATCTAAACTGTACGACTACATAGTACATATATAGCCTAAGGACCGAGTATACATATAGCTTAGGGACAGAGTTCTGAATGGAGAAGGAAATCGAATCAAAATCGGTTATACCAGTCGGTGCCACATCTGATATGGCTCAGTGAACGTGTTTGGCTTGGACATGGATGTAAATTCATATCATACTTTAACAGCTTTCATGATGGACAAATCAGATTGGAGTTTAAGAAACATTCAGGAAGCATGTATGTGTATAAGATGGAAGAATTTGTTGTCCCGCACCAAAGTCCAAAGATCGAAGTTATCCTGTAGGATTCACGGTGGAATGAGCGCACGACACGTTGAACTGATCCAGATCGACAATCTTGGATTCCCATAGCGAGCCACAGCCCACAGAGGACCACGACCACCGTCATGTCAATCGAAAAATCCATCTCTTATATACGTGAGAGTTTATGTGGAGCACCGAGTTCATACAAAACCTCAAACGTGGAGCGCTTCGCGTATATTACCCAGGAAAAATGACCATAACAGCTCTGTATATATCCGGAGTTTTACAAGCCATCCACGAATTCTTCCCTTCAATGGATGCATGTGATGGGAAGAAGTTACACTCGTCGGGGAAAGTTTTGACGTGTATAGAGTGGGCATCAGCACGTCGAAGCTTTGTGCGCGTCAGCACGGGGAGAGTTGGAGGCCCCGGATGCAGACTGTACTAGTAGTTCAGGAGCAAATAGCAAATGACGGTTTTGCAAATCTTGGACGTCCAAAGCCGTAGAGGTGGTTGATCGTCACAAAGTTGTCAAATTCGTGAGCCTGTTGACACGGAGAACATCCAAAGATTTGGCGTCTCTCCTACACAAAGAACAGCTGGCCACAACAATTCCCCACTTCATCACCAGTATCACACCACACAAAGCGAATAGGACAGAGAGAGGAGGGGAGAGAGAAATGGAGGCCGCGGTGAGCATGTCAGAGGGTTCTCTCGGTGCCGTGCTGGAGAAGAGCTCCACCTGCTCGCCGCCGAGTGCTCCCACATCAAGGGTGTGCACTCTCAGGTCGGTTTCCTCAGATCCGAGCTCGCCAGCAAGCACGCGCTACTCCAGAAGGTGGCGACCATGGAGGCCCCCGACGTTCAGGTGAAGGCCTGAGCGCGGGAGGTGAGGGAGATGGCCTACGACATCGACGCCTGCGATGATGCGTTCACGCACTGCCTCGGTGCGCGACGAGCCGCACGGGCAGGGGCAGGGCGGGATCAAGGAGTTCTTAGGCAAGTGTGCCCGCTTCCTCCTGACGCTCCGTTCTTTGCATCGTATGTGTCAGCTCGCTGGCTTCTTCTCCAGTCTCATCGTCTGCGACGCTCCCGTTGTGATTGCGAGGGGATGTTAGAGTACAATATATTTCGTAGTGTTAGAGTACAATATATGGTAGGATAGAGTCCAATTGGGATTACAATCCATTGGACCATCTTACCTCCTAAGTTTTGTACCTCTATATATACCGCCTAAGAGGCTCAATGCAACACATCCAATTCCACCTATTCCATCTTCCTTCATGGTATCAGAGCGGGTTTAGATCCTAAACCCTAGCCGCCGTTTGCTTCCGCACCGCGCGCCCCCGGGGAGATCTATCTCTGCCGGGGGCAGCGCCACCGTTTAGGCGACGGATCCTATTGATCTGGCCGCAATCGTCATCGTCGAAGTCAAGCAGCAGATCGATCTCCCATCCGTCTCCCGCACAGCCAGAGGACGCCGACCCCATCCCCAACCACGCGAACGGAGGTCAGGCTTCTCCGTCTCCAGGATCTGCGTCGATTTCATCTTCCCCCACAACGTGCGCATGAGGTCTTCGCCTCGGACGAGGAGCTCGGCCACGAGTGCTTCACTGACATCGCTAGGGGCTGCGTGCGGCGGGGCGCCAGCCCGGTTGCGGGCTTCCGGTCGGGCTTGGTAGGCCCTCGCCATGACCGCCTCTGTCGCGCCCTCCTCCTGCGCGGGAGTCCGTCCCGGGACGCCGTCCTCCTCGAGCGCACCGACTTCCCTCGACGGAGGCGACCCCCTGCCTGCGCCGACTCTGGCCTCCGTGCGCCGATCTCCTCGGCTTCCTCCGTGTCCACCTCCTTCACCTAGCGCCGGCGCCTGTCGGCTTCTCCTCGTCCGCCCTGCCTGGAGCGGTCGCCGCCGTCCGGGGGCCTCCGCTTGGAGCCCGGCGCCAAGACCCGCCTCAGATCTGCCGCCGCCTCCCCTCGTCCGCCTCCGCCGGGCGGGCGCCTCCTCCCCGCGCCGCCTCCTCGCCGACGCGCGCCTCGCGCGGCTTCCCGCTCGGGCTGGCTCCCACCGCTGCCAGCTCTGCGCCAGCGTCCACTCGGCCTCCCACCGCTGCAGCCGACCCCCGCCGCCAACAGGCCGCCACCGGCCCCTGCGGTCGCCGCCCCTCCTGCACCCATGTGCTGTGTGCACCCATGTGCATACAAGTTGGCAGGGAGGTAGCTTCCTTTAGAAGCTAACCCAAAAAAAAGGGGGAGGATCAAGCTAGGTGTACCCAAGCTAGCTGTACCCGGTGAGTTGCGTATGGAGGATCCCACTGCTGCTGCTGTATCTTTTCTTTTCTCGATCACTGATCGGGGTTGAGTCGCCTACCGCCCGTCGACCTCGCACGTATCTACTCCGACATCGGCGTCGACTACACCGGCCTCTACCTCTTTGGATCGCGGCAACCAGTGCCGCACGCGATGCCGAGGGGACGCCTTCCTGCGTCGCATCTCGGTCACCCCGTCTGCACGTCTTCATCGCCGGTTCGTCATCGCCACCACAGATCGGGACACCTCCGCCGACTTCTTCCATCGTCGTCCCGCCTCGCGCGTACTCGGTCTGATCAGCCGATTATGCGTGATCCACCGGCTCCGTGGCGTTCATCGCCGAGTACTACGCGCATCTTCTCCGAGCAACGTGGCTCGCCGCCGTGTCGCCTCCTCGGGCCGCAGCACCGCCGCCCGTGTGTCCTCGCCGTTGCATCTACATCGCCGTCCCCTGTGCATCGACGACTGTGCTGCGCAACCTCTTGTGCGCCATCTGTCTGCACCTGGTCTTCGTCATGCTGATCGGGCCTTCCTCACCGACATCGAGCGCTACCACCGCCGCCGTACCTTGCGCGTCAGATCGCTCGCTGAGCTAGAGCGCCCGCCGGATCGCGCTCGCCGGGAAGCGTCCGCTCCGCATCGCTTCTACGTCCGGCACAACCACGTCTCGGTTGGGGCTTCTCCCTAGTACGTCCGGCATCGCAACACCGGTGCGTGCTTGCCCCCGACGCGTTGCCGGTCCGCAAACTCGGCTGCACGCCGCCTGGTGGCTTGATTGCATCGACTTCGCATCGACCCTCCTTTCCATCCGTCGATTGCATCGCCGCTGCTACATCCTGACGGCCCGATCGCGTCGACCTCGGCATCACCCCTTCCACGACGATCGCCGATCGCGCTCCGTCATCACCATGGCGCCTCTTTTGCGCCGGGGCTTCATATCGACCGCTTCGACATTGGTAACCCGACCACGCTCTCGCCGACCACGGCCATCTCGGCCACGGCATCCTCGACCACGACTACTCCGCCTCGCGCTCGGCTACCTCGACATCGGCACAAGGGCTACCGCCTTGCTTGAGCTACTCGTCGGTTCTGCTCGGGCCCATACGCGACGCATCGACGGTTATGGCTGCGGGGGGATGTCGCCTCTCGGCTTCTTCTCCGTCTCATAAATCTGCGACGCTCCTGTTGTGATTGCGAGGGGATGTTAGAGTACAATATATTTCGTAGTGTTAGAGTACAATATATGGTAGGACATAGTCCAATTGAGATTACAATCCTTTGGACCATCTTACCTCCTAAGTCTTGTACCTCTATATATACCGCCTAAGAGGCTCAATGCAACACATCCAATTCCACCTATTCCATCTTCCTTCAATATGCCTGCTCTTTGGACGCGTCACGCGTGGTCTGGTGGGCTTGGGCTGTGACTAGGGTGTCCGATATCCGATCGGGAAAAATCTGATTTACTGAATACCGAATCTATTTGAGCGGATATAAGTCATATCAAATTCACTATCGAATACACCTACAATTATCCGGATACTGTACAGAATCTAGCCGGATATCAAACCATCTTATCGATTTTGGTTTTAACCGAATTCGGTACCGAATTAGTCGGGAAAAACCCAACCCGTTTGCACCCCTAATCCCAGCACAAGTCTCTACTGGAAATATAGGGGTGTTCGTATTGACTACGACCGATGGTGTTTTGCTGAAAATAAATAGTAGTGACCAAAATAAATGACTTTTATAAGGTGGGGGCAGAGAGATACAGCGCGAGACTGAAACGAGAAGAATGTGATATGTGATGTGTCTATGACCTCCTGTCTTATCCTCACAGTGAGATAGAAGTAACAGAAATAAAAAAAACTGCTCCGATAAATTATATATTTGTATTAGCTTCTGAATTCTTTAAACATATACCAATAGGAATAACCCTGTATCTTCTTACAAGAAAGCGCGAACGAGTAGACCATTGAAGCCGCTCAAGATTCGATCCAGAGCCCAGCCTAGGCGCGTGCGGCGTGTCAACATAGGATGCTTGTGCGCGCATCGCACCGAGGCGAAGGCATCGCATCTCGCCTTGTATTTGCAGGAGGCTGGCACCCGGCAGAGGATTAGCTCCTCTGACCTGGACCATGACCGGCACGCCACGTCGGAAACCCGGAATTCGCCTCCCTGCGTGACGTCACGGACGACGAGACGAATAGTATCACTGCATGCGCCCATGTGAAGAATCATGGCTGACCGGCGCGCGCGCTACCTCTTCCTGCCCATCGCCCGGCCACCCGCCTCCAACTATAAATAGACATCCAAACCCATTTGGTTACATTACATATCCATCGATTTCGAGTTCTCAACGCAGCGTGTAGCGAGAGATCAGACGGAAGGAGCTAGCAAGTAGCAAGCGCAAGCACGGAGAAGGACACTTAGGACAGCAGTCAGTCACAAATTGATGGGGAACAGCGCGGCGTCGCAGCACGCTGGGGAGTCGTGGGCCGACGGCGGCGAGTGGGAGGAGGAGGCGTCGGCGTCGGCGTCGGAGGAGGAGGACCGGCACGAGAGGAGGGAGCACGTGTCGGAGGTGACGATCAGAATCACCAAGAGGCAGCTGCACGAGCTGATGGAGAGGAAGGCCAGCGGCAGAGGGAAGAGCCGGCGGTCCGCGCAGCAGCTGCTGGCGGATATCATGGACTCCGGCGAGGTGCACCACCATGAACAGCACAGGGAGCCGCACTGGAAGCCCGCTCTGCGGAGCATTCCTGAGGTTGTCGAGTCATGAGTTCTATGCACTTTGTTGGGGGAATTTGTACATAAATGTAGGGGAATTTGTGAACTCGAATCCCAGAAAGGATAATCTGAATTGTCATTTTCTGATATTTCGTTTCATACTGTGAACTGAAGTTAGTGTTTTATCGTTGATGGCTATGAAACCCACTGCCCACACACGCAACAGAGAAACTCAATGCCGTCCAGGACGTACTAGGAGCATACGGCGAACAACGAAAGTTGTCACTTAGATGATCAAGCTAATAACAGAAATTAGTTGTTCTGTGTTTGTTCGTGCAAAACAAAATTGCAGCTGTGAGTTTTAAGTAACTGGTGTGGATCACCTTCACAAGATGAACACGTACAATGCGTCTTTACCCTTGACTTACCAGCAGGCCCGGGACACGTAGTGGGAACCGAAATCGAGCTAAATCAATCTACGAACAAAAACTGCAGACAACACAACGGAAATCGGCATGGAAGAGTACCTCTCTTCTCTTTGCTCTGCCCGTTTGCCCCCTCTGGTCCTGTGATACACCCATGCCTCGCTGCCTATCTGGGCACCTGGCCAGCTGCTCCGACGTGCCGTGCGGGCCTGCCATCGACGGCGCATCTCGTGATCGGCGCTCGTGCGTGGCTGTACATGCGCCGCGCGGGCAGTGGACGGACGTCTCGATATTTTTGAGCCAGCGAGCACGCGAGGGCTGGGGCATCTGGACCCGTGCGCGGTGTGCCGGCGGAGCGTTTGCGCTGCACCGCGGGAGCCCGGTGGTCGGCGCGCGGCGTGCATGCTCGATGGCTTGCTTCGGGCTACACCCTGCGCGCGCGTGGCCCATCGTTGCCCTCGATCCGGCGCGGCCGCGGGAGCGTACGCTGCTCGCCGGGCGCTGCTCTGGCCAGAATAGAGTGCGTGTGTACCGGAGCGTGTGGAGACGGCGGCTGCAGCTCATTTTGTCGTGGGGACTGGGCTCAGTCTGAAAATAGTCTCTCTCTCTCTTTCTTTTTTTTTTTTTCAATTTTAGCATCAAAACACCCACCGTGCGCGTGCGGTTATTGAAGTCCCGCTTACTTGGCCCAGGGGATTTGGACTGTATACAGTATACATGGGTCATGGCCTCATGGGTGCAACTGGGCTGCCTCAGGCACGACGTTTGGACCGACGAGCGGAATTTGATGTCCAGTATATTGTGGAACTTGCTAGGCATCAGCCATACTAGCATAAGAAGCACGGCGACACGCTGTACTAGTTACTATGTAGATCGAAGTAAAAGAGTTCTGATTCATAAGGAGCTTTTCTAGAAAAAACAAAGGCCAATATGTATTTTTCAGAAAGAGTGAAGGGTTTTTTTTTTGTATAAAATCAAGAATCCATACGTAATTCTGAGAAAAGCGTGGTTCTTTATCGCATAAAAGAAGGATTTTTCTAAAAAATCAAGGGCCTGTACTTCATTTTACAAAATTGAGTGTTTTTTCACAAAAGTGCTGACGTGGTGGGACCTTTCTGCAAAACAATTGAGAACCTTTATGTAATTTCAAGAAATCGGAGGACTTTTTTGCAAAACTGGTGAGATGGTATCCGGGAATGCCTCCATTAAGGCACCACTCAATTTAGCTTCTAGCTTCTGCTTTTTTACTATTCATTAATTTCGTATTTTTCTATTTTTTTTATTTTTTTGGGCTTTTTGCCTTTTTTGTATTCCTTTGCATTGTCCATGATGGGTTAATATGTTTTTTTATTTTTAATTTTTTTAAATTTAACTTGCTAAATATGTCAACTCGGATACAGTAAAAAAAATAAGATATCTATAGTAAAAAAACTATAAGCTAACGTTATTCTGAACACCCCTTTAATATAGGTAGTATATGCACACACATGGGTTGTCTTCTTGGGATTTGAATTTCGAATCAGGATGGGGAACATTGAAGTTATTGTAACTTGCCAGCCAACCAACTTTTGTGAATTTCACTGCGTTGCAGCATCGGCATGAGATGCGATAAGAGCATCTTTAGTGTATTGAATCAATGCAATTCAAAGTTATGCTACGTAAGTATTCTAGAAACTAAGTTTGTTTTTTTTTCTAATATATCAAACCGATTCTTACTAATAACTGAGACCCACGTTATATTAAAAAACTATAAACCTTGGCCCCGCTCGTTTCGGCTTTTTTTTCGGTTTCAGCTTCTAGCTTCTGCTTTTTTTTCACTATTCAGTATTTCGTCTTTTTCTGAATTTTTTTAGATATTTTAGGCTTTTTGTATTTTTTTCCCGTGTTCCTTTGTATTGTCTCTAATGGGTTAACATGTTTTCTCTATTTTTATATTTTTTTAAAAAAAATAATTATGCCCAAAAAGCTAAATCAACTACAGTGAAAAAAAGCCAGTTACAGTAAAATTTTAGCCAAAAGCCAGAAGTCATTGCTAAACCGAGCGCCCCATATCATCTCTTAACTGCACTCTCTTCTATGTAGTTATTTAATGCTTATATGAATTATTTAATATTTTGAATTGATTCCTAAGTGGAGTCTAGTTTCATGTATTTTTTTTGGTTGAAATCGACCCCTTAATGTATCAAAATTCGATTATCTTTTCCCTACGGATTCCTTATATTCTTACCTTGGTGTACCCGCAAGTATGCATTACGCTTTGGTCCTGTAGATGAAATAAGAAGAGCAATTTCAGGGTTCTCTAAAAAAGCTCTAAACCTTTACTGGGGTAGGAAAAATCAGGGCCAACCCAAATAGACGATCGTTCTAGACAGACACCCTTCCAGTGACTTCGCACTGTTCCGCGAGTGTGTTTGCGATTGCATTGGCAGTTTGGCACTGTATCCACATTATTAGTGTGGTCCTGGGCCCAAGACCACACGTTTCAACGAACACATCTTCGTTGTTGCGTACCAAACGCTGCTGCTGTCCTCACCGTGCTGCTCATTTTTGACACGGAACCAACAGAGAGTTCCCGATAGAAATCCCCGAATCCCCCCCAACCGAAGACCACCAACGATGGCAAAATCCAAGCTCATCGCCGTCTCTCTGCTGCTTGGGGCAGCCTTGCTTGCCACCGTACTGTTCTACTCCATCGGACCAGGCGATGACGACGACAGGTGCGGCGGCGTGCCGTGGGGTGCCGCCAGGCTCACCGCCCTGCCGTTCAGCCCCGTGGACGTCCTGCCGCTCCTGCCGCGGCACATCGCCATGGCGGCGCTCCGGGCGCTCCGCGGCGTGTCGGACATCTTCCCGGTGTTCGTCGGGGCGGCGTCGGCCGGGCCGGGGGCGGCGGGCAGCGCGCGGACGGAGTGGAAGGGGGCCTGCTTCTACGAGAACGAGGCGTGGCTGGTCTTCCACAACGACTCCGGCTCCAAGTACGGCGGCGGCACGCTCCACATCAAGGTACGGTGCCGGTGCTTTCCAAAAACCCAAAGTCGCAATTTTGGCTCCTCAGAGGGGGAAGATAGCCTCATGCTGCTACAGAAATGGTCGATTGCTACCCTGTTCTTTCGAAGTTGCATTCGTGAAAAGATCATGCATTAGAGGATGAGATAGAACTTCGGAAAGGATTCTGAAATTTTTTTACTGACATTGCTCGAGACGAGCTACTACTCTCTTCTTACTACATATGTGATTGCGATGGATGCACTGTGGCTGTGAGAGGGACGCGCACGGCGTAACTCGGTAGCTGTTTCCTCGCCTTCAGACGCTTCCGTGTCTAATTCAGTGACTTTCATGACTGGGACACGTATTCATATCTTGTTTACTCCATCTGGAATAGGAGAAATCTCCGTACCAATTGAAAGATTGGCCACACAGCCCTCTCTTAAATTATGTCTCTCTAAAATATACTGCTACTTTTCTTAGAGTATCTTTGTTTCCAAACCGACAAGTACTGACTTGGAAAGATGTTAGCCCTAGCAATGTTTCATGGTTCAAGTTGCTAGTGCTTATTTATTTTACATAACACACTGCTAGTATCGTGTCATGCTAAATTGGCTAATTTATCATATTTTTGCTTTACTTTCCAGTAATTACGGACACCCAGCTAAATGTCAAAACAAACCATAGTGAAACAAATGTGGCACATCCAGGGGCGGACCCACCATGAGGTCAGCTGGGGTTGGCGCCCCCTACCATCGACCGGCCCGTGGGCACCCCCACCCAAACTGCCGTGCCCGCTGGCCGACCTGTGGCAGCGTCGGCCACTGCGTGGTTGAACCAGAAGCCAACGACAAAGTTGCTGCATGCGAAGGTGGTGACTTGGACAAGCAAGACGAGCTTGCGCTCGTCTTCCTGGCTGGGGGTAGGCGGGAGGAACTTGTCCTTCGCTATCATGAGCGGGTACTCCAGGTAGTCCATGTCCTCGAGGCCACAGGTGGCCGCGGCCTCGATGAACCAGACACCAGTTGAGCTAGGACAAGCGGAGAGGGCCACCTAGCGTAGGTCTAGCTGGGACAACCGGGCGCTATGCAAGCCACTCCATGGACTTCACGGCCGCCATGAGGAATAAAATGGAGTTGCTGAGAGCAAGAACAATGGAGTAGAGATGGGGTAGGAGGCTGTTGCTCCTTGCTTACTTGGTTTGATTTGGTTGCTGGTTGCTTGAGTTCGCAGTAAAGAGAGACGCGGTATTTATAGGTGTCTGGGGGTTAACGGTGAGTGATGTGCCTGGGTTTCGGTGACGAGGGTAGGAGTCGGATGGATCATGGAACGAGTCCACGGGCCTACCTATCCAAGATTTCTGTTGGTGGGAGGTGGTGGGGTTTTGCTTTCCAAACTAGCTATCCTTTATCTGACTCCGTGCTCCGCAGACTAAACCACTCCTCTGGACTGCATGCATGATCAAGTCATGTTCTTCTTTAGTTTCTTCTTAATGTGTTGTCGGATCCCGGAGCAACGACTCCAGGATTCTCTGTGTAAATCGCACTAGTCTAGAATCAAACTAGTGCATATAGTGGATAACAAAGATTTATATCATGCACAATGATATTTATTCGTTAACTAATTATGGGCCTGATGGCCAAAGTTTACATCAGTGGTTCATAAACCAAAATTAAATATAAGTATTGGAAGAAGAACAATAAAGCAGCAGCCCATCCTGCTTGCTCACAAGCGAATGACTGTAAGATGTGGTCTACTTGTCGTTATTCTCATTGAAATTGACGAAGTCCTTCTCTAAAAATAGTGAATGAAACAACATGAGTACATAAAGTACTCCACAAGTTACACCAGAAGATTTAACAAAGTTCATGCATGTATAAGGGTTGACAATGGAAGGCATATTAGGTTTGTTTGAGCGAAAAGCAGAATTTAAGTAAATACTATAATAGATTCAAACAGCTGAATTTGATACAATAGATAGAAATAGTGGTTTTAATAAAATAATATCGTTAGTGCAGGCTTAGACCAAACACTAACTTATTCGCAGGTATTCCGCCTGGTCCATCTTTCTTTAAAAAGCTCTTGAATGGATTCCATCCATCCATAAGCCTTTTCAGAAATGATTTTGAAACCAAAGTCTAATCCGTGAAAAGCTTTACTCAGCTTATCCATGATCGTGGGCATGGCTCTCCAGGATAGTTTTACATACTGCATAGGTTGTACAACTTTACCTACAAAATATGATCATCTTATATTGCCACCGGATAAACATACTTCCTTTGGTGTGTGGTGAGGAGATCATAACAAGACCTTTACAATGCTAAGTCGTCAACTTGGTCACACTGCCACTAAGATTTCACCATAATATAAAACCACAAGTTAGGGCTCCCTCTTGTACTGCGTGAGACTTCTCATGGCCTATGCCACGTTTACATTCAACTTATAGCGAGATCAAGGTTGGGACCTCACAAATTAATCAGGCATGACTGTCCCATACCAGCCTTGTGGTAATACGATAAGGGCTTTATAGCAGTAATTTACAGACCAGTCCTTAATTTGAGTTAAGCTCAACCACATACCCCTTGTACATGACAATCAACATTGTGTCACCAAATAATAATGCATACCAGCACCCACCACCTAACCATTAGCCTAGGTCCAAACCAAATTTTTATATTTTATTTTGAAATATTTTATATACCTTCTTGACTCACCGAAGTCAAGAATACATTTTAAAAACTATTATTTTATGTGAAACAAATATTTTCACCAAAATTATTCTAAGTATGGCTAATCAATTCTGTAAAATTTTTAGTTAATAGTATTGTACTAACTAGGTTTTCATCTAAGGTGACAATGCATGGTTGTTCAATGTCAAATTTAGCTATACACAAAGGATTTAGGTATAGTTAGAATTTAAATCAAATTTAAACTAAATTCGAATAAAAGTACATATGCATAATAATTTAAAATCAACATAAATAATTTAAATTACTGGAAGCAACATGATCAAAAGTGTAACTTACCTTACTAAAAGTCTTGGTGTTACGAATCATCGAAATCGTACTATATGGATTTGTCGTAATCTATACGTGAAGAACCAAAATAAAATAAATTCAAATAAAATATAAAAATTCATAAAGAGTCCATAGATTGATAGTTTAGGATTTTAGAAGAATTTAGAAATTTAAACGGGTCCAATCGAATCTAGGATGAAAGAGAACGAGCTTTTGAAAGTTGGAAACTAAAGGAAAAGGAAAAAAGGATTTTCTAGAATTATCTTCTAAAGGAAATGATATTTATGACATCAGCAAGGAATTACTGGAATTATTTTACTGAAGGAAAATCAAGATTATGATGTCAGTAAAGAATTAAATTTTTGGCCGAAATATATTTCTAAAGGAAAAATTGATTTATGACGTCATGCTGACGTCAACCCTACACGTGGTAGGAGACATGGCGGAATTTGTTCACGTGGTTGCCAGACGTCTGACACGTGGTGCTGACGTGACATAGGGTCGGTTCTGTGTTGACATGGGGACTCGCCAGGGAGAGGAGGGCTCGGGTGTGGCGTCTGACACGGCCAGGCGCGCGGGTGAGGAGAGAGTGGCACCCATGAGAGAGAGGGAAGGACGGGGAGCTCGCTGGTACCTTGCATGTAACTTGAGGAGTGGAGGTGGTCGACAACGGCAAAGGGCGATGATGGAGCTCCGATCATCGACAAGTACAGTGTTCCAGCGAGGCCTTGAGGCGGAGGAGATGGGGGAGTTCACGGCGAAGCTTGATGGGCCGTCAGTGGGGCTCGGCGGCGACCCAAGGTGTATCAATTGCTCGCCGATGTAGGGGCAGGTGGTGGTGGAAGCATGCTGTGAGGGGTAGGTGTAGTGCTTGGGAGAGGAGAATGTGAGCGGAGAGAGGTGGTGCGAGGGGGAGTGGTGCTGGGAGGCACCTTTTATAGGGCTCAGAGATAGGGGCATGGTGACGGTTACTCGTCAGAATTGAAGGCTGAGGCATTGGTGAGTAAAAACGACGGAAATAAGGTTTAAAGAGGGGGAAATGGACGAGAGTGAACGCGGGTGTGAAGGGGAATATTAATGGCGGCAAACACTCGAGAATGGAGGAGTGAAACGAAAGTTTTTAAAAGCTCCGAAGTGTGGCCATGATGGCTTGGCTGGGGAAGAAGACGACGGGAGGGAAGAAGAAGGTGGGGCCTACATGTCATGCAAAAGCGAGAGGAAGTGATGGACGGCCGGATGATCACCTTGTGGCCAAAGGAATAGATCTCAGCTGTTAGCTCGAATAAAAGAAGATGGACGGCTGAGATTGAATTGGACAGAATGGATTTGATCTAGGCTTGACACATGTTATCCTAGGGAGTGTTTGGGTTTAAATTTTGTTTTAGATTTTCAGAAAACTAGGAAGCTTCAAAACACTTAGAAAATAGCAAATAAAATTTGAAACATTTTCAAAAATTCACAAAATTCCTAAATATATTCTGGACTTAAAATTTTTTTCTAACATAAAGTTGTCTTTAAATTTTAACAAAAATAATTTTTGGCTTTGAAATTGATATTTAAATTACAGAAAAACACAGAAAATCTAGATAGAAGCCAAATACTTCAAAATAACTAATTTGAAATAGCATTTTTTTTATAGAAATTGAAAATAATATTTTATATTTATTTATTTTTACTTAAAATTACTTTTTAGAAGAAAAAACCTTTTTCAGAAGCTGAAAACTAGGCAAACAAAAACTCCAAAATTCAGGCAACGAAATAACATTTGTTTTTATTTTAAATTAAATTAGACATCTACTACAAAGAGACAAACCAGATATGCCGTAGAGTATGCTTAAAATATATCCAAAACATTTGATTAACAACGGTTGGCTCTTTTATATTTCATGCTTATGACTTTTAATTTTTATTTTTGTTACAGTAACTAATTTTTAAATATGTATTTTTTAAGATAGTATTTATAAGTTAATTGTATTAGATACTATACCAAATTTAACTATATCGATTAAAATCATATACGATTATTTTCTCATCGTACTCTTTTGTGAACAATCAGAATTCAAAAAATATAAGTCACAGCTCTAAAGAACCCATCCAATTAACCCATTGCAGCCATCACTATTTGTATTGCCTCAACGGAGGCGCAAGCAACAGGTCAATTCGTGCCGAATTTTTTTGAAGGTAATTCGTGCGGAGTTGGAAATTTGGGAGCAACAAACACGGAACTAGTAGAAGCAAGCAACCTTGCAAACTTACAAATATTTCCTCCTCGATCTCTCCTCCTCCGCGCTAACCGTGGAAGGGGAACGAGGGAGCCCAATGGCCGGCGCTAACCGCCTAACCCTAGCCCGCCCGCCCGCCATGAGAGTCTCCAAGCTTAAGCTCCTGGCCTTACCTCTCCTCCTCGCCCTCCTCCTCGCCACCCTGCCCCGCCTCTTCCGGAGGCTCCTACTGGAGGCGCCGCTCCGGTCCCCCGTCCTCCCGGGCGACCTCCTCCCCCTCCTGCCATGGCCGGTGGCCCAGCCGCTGCTCCGCCGCCTCGCGCTGCGCGGCCCCGCTGACCTTCTCCCGGCCTTCGTCGGTGCCGCGCTCGCGCCGGGGGACGACGACGCCCGCGCCGCCGAGTGGAAGGGCGCCTGCTTCTACGAGAATCGAGCGTGGATGGAGTTCCGCAACGGGACCGGCGGGGGCCTCGGAGGCGGCACGCTCCATCTCGAGGTGAGGCGCCGGTGCGAGACCCACCTCCCGTTGCTTGTTCTGTTACTTTTGGGTTCGATCGAGTGGGCGGCAGAACTGCCTTTTTGTAGTGATGAGGTAATGGGGGAGTTGGCCAGTTGTAGTTTCTTGGTTTTGAGCTTTGGGTTCCGATCAAAATTTAGAGCTTATCGCGTGAATCCTATTGATTTTAGTGAAACGCTTGATTTGTTATCGTGTAACTTGGTGTGAATCAGATGCTGAATTGTTTGTACAACGTAAATGGTAGTTGGCCACTTGGCTGATTCAAATATGTTCATTTAAACCCTACACGTTGTTGTATGATTTGTGTTAACAGTACTAGTTCATAGTTTAAGGATAATGCCGAAGTTGTTATTTCTTTTATTGAATCGAGTCCGGAAGCAAATTTGTAATTGTTCGCAGAAGTTCACAGTAGGTTGAATTTGTTGTCCCATGTTTGCAGGAAGAAACAGAACATGATTTTAGATTTCCCATACGTAAAACTGTAGTTTTGAGCTGCAGGTTTGGCCAAAGGTATACTTTTCATTATTAGAAAACTGGAGGTGGATTATGCGGTGTCGAGGTGCTGATTTCAGCATGGTTTCTTAATTGTGGCCCCTGTGTGTGATCAAAGTTTGATTATTGTTCGCTTATAATTGCAGGGAACATAACTAATCCTTCCCTGGATTGGATCAAAAGTTTTATTGTCTTAAGTAGTCAATGCAAACTACAGGCACTGCTCCTTCTATCATGATTTGTGGCTCTTAGCCACACCTCATGATCTATATAGGAAAGCTATAATTATAATGCGGGGAATTGTAAACATATTGAACTCAAAACACTTAGCAATGAAAGGACTCTACCTAAGCGGCTATGGATGAATTGGATTTGTAATTCCTTAGGCCCAAATGGAAGTTTAAGGTTGACATTTTTCAAAATAGATTATTAATCTAAGTTATTAATTGTTATATCGAGGGTCCACTAGAAGAGTGGTTTGATCCTTTGCTCCTGATTAATGAGAGGATTTCTAGTATTATTTTTTGTTAAGGTAGGAGCTTCTAGAAAGTCCATAATTAGTTTATACATAAAATAGAATAGATAGATGGATGAGCTGGGATATGTCCCCCTAGCTACCATTCTGAAAGTAAAATCTTTTTCATGATAATTTCACGAAACATTTTGCATCTGACTTCTGGCTCAAAAGTCAGATGT
The DNA here is from genome assembly GCA_036346265.1 of Melocanna baccifera. Taxonomy (NCBI): domain Eukaryota; kingdom Viridiplantae; phylum Streptophyta; class Magnoliopsida; order Poales; family Poaceae; genus Melocanna; species Melocanna baccifera. The sequence continues at coordinate 43,504,256 of CM070677.1, forward strand.
TTTTTGTGCAACTACTGTCTTGAAGACCGACTGATCCTATTGATGTGATGACCATGATTTGAATTCTTAAGACATGGACTCCGTAAGGTCAAAATCTGTAATTTTTTACGGCTTCCTTATCTTATAATGTTCAGGCCTTATTTCTGTCATGTGTTTTCATGAATTGGGTTCATTAAGGTGGATGGAGAATCCAACTTGCATCTTGAGACTTCGGATAGAATCATATGATCCTTGTGTGCGTGTGCATCTCCCCAACCAGAGATTGTCTCCCATGTGGATTTTGTTCTTTTTTTTTATTAAATTCAGTATGCAGTGTTTGATTGCACAATAAAAGTCAGTTGCTTGATTGTTTACAATTGTTAGATGAAAAAACTAGATACTACCAATATTACAATTTGTACTGCCTTTCTAGTTGGTTCCCCTTTAATGGGTCTTATTTCCCTCCTCCATGCAAACAACTTCTTTGTCTTATTACTGATCCTGAAATTGACCTTTTTGTTTCTGTAGACAAGCAAAGCACATAGCTGGACTTGCATAGATCTTTATGTGTTTGCAACACCGTACCGTGTTACATGGGATTACTACTTTATAGGGCGAGAGCACACCCTTGAATTCAAAGAATGGGAAAGCGAGGCCGAGTATGAATATGTAAGTAGTCACTGCTGTTTGTTTTGTTTGTAACTGACATTTGTCATCATTGATTCAAATTTGCTTGTTTGTTACCTTAAAATAGGTGAAACATAATGGAGTGTCCATCTTCCTCATGCCATCGGGAACAATTGGAACACTCAGAGCACTTTGGGATGTTTTCCCTCTCTTCACAAATACTGCATGGGGTGAGAACGCAAATCTTGCATTCCTCAAGAAGCATATGGGCGCGACGTTTGAGGAACGGCCAAAACCTTGGGTTTCGGAATTAAATGTTGATGACATCCACTCAGGAGATTTTTTGGTTTTATCTAAAATTCGTGGGCGCTGGGGTGGTTTCGAAACCCTAGAGAAGTGGGTTACTGGAGCTTATGCAGGCCATACTGCAGTTTGCCTCAGGGATTCTGAAGGAAAGCTTTGGGTTGGGGAATCTGGTCATGAAAATGAACAGGTACCGTTCCTTAACAGTTGCATCTATTTATTTATTTTACTCATTTTAATATGAGTGTATAAGACCATGAACATAGAATAACTGAGGAAATAATAAAGCTCCAGCATTTTAACTATTTACGCAATAGGCATGATAAAGTACCACTTAATAGGTAATTGGTTTTTGTTACTTTAAATACATCCTGTAGCATTTTTCATGTTTAACCAGAAAATTGTGTTCTCATTGCTGTCACTGGCAATAGGGATAGTTCTGTGCAAATGACTTTTGATCATTTCTTTTATCCAATAATGTTTCCTTTGAATGTACCATGAACAAATACATGTAAAATACGAAAAACAAAAAGAAGAGCGTGTTGCTGCCAAGTGCCAACCATATGTATATTCTGTTCTGTTTGGATTACAAGTTATATAGTGTGGGAATCAAATTTAGTGCGGGATGTTCCTTGACATGTGGTATATCAGTTTCAATGTCGCAAATCAAATTAACAAATCGTGCTGTGCAGGGAGAAGATATTATTGCTATCTTGCCGTGGGAGGAATGGTGGGACTTTGAAGTGACAAAGGATGATTCAAATCCTCAGATTGCATTGCTTCCTTTGCGTCCAGATTTGCGAGCAAAATTTAATGAGACAGCAGCTTGGAATTATGCAAAAAGCATGGATGGGAAGCCTTACGGGTATCACAATATGATTTTTAGTTGGATCGATACCATAAGTGATAACTATCCACCGCCATTAGATGCTCATGTGGTATGCTTCTATCTGTATTGTTTCCAACATCATTTTGCTAAGGGTTGTCTTATTAAGTGATATATATTGACATATTGTCGACTTATGTGTTGATAGGCTCATTGTTTAGGTGGTGGGTATAGATTATATGGTGCAGATTCAAAAGACTAATTTTCTACCTCACAACAAATACGACTCTAATTCTAGATATAAATATTTTAATGCATATAAAATAGAATATCAAATTTTATTACAGTTTAGCATTGCCGACGGGATTGGACTATGCACTTTTGCAGGATTTATTTGCTTTGTTGTAGTAACTTAAATCGTATGTTGACCTAGGTTGCCTCTGTTATGACTGTGTGGAGTAAGCTTCAACCAGATTATGCTGCTAATATGTGGAAAGAAGCCCTTAACAAACGGCTTGGAACTAAGGTTTGTTTACATTTGTCTTTTGACTTCCAATATCTGCAATTTGTTTTTTGTTTTATTTCTTTATTTTTCTGTTTGATTACTTGATGATTGTTCATCAGCCCCCACTGAAGATTTTTTTGGGTCTAAATTGTACCCGTCCCCATATTTTAGTAGTTCAATTCATCTAGCTCCTTTACCATCTTGTGGCAATAAAAGCTGGTATAACCACAACCCAGCTGGACTATGGATGCCGTAGTAATCTTGGATACTGTAGCATTTGATCTGGACCCTTAATTTTTGTTATCAGATGCTGTGGAGAGAGGAATGGCGTGGTATTATTCACCACTGCTGTCCTATTGAAGGAAAATTGATATATGCCACTCTAAAACATGCCACCTCGAGATATGCCATCCAGTTTCATGAAATTGGATATATGACACTCCAGTTACTTGTTTCTTTGGTATATGCCATTTTATCTACTTTTCCCTATTTCCCATTATTTTCTCGTTTCCCATTTTCCTTCAATTAAATTTCCTAAAATGCCCTTGCGCTCTCTGATTGGGTCGAACCAAACCAGATGCAAGCCATTTGAGACCTCCGAACCAACCGAGCTCCTTGCCATGGCTATGGCTGCCCCATTGTCGACTCATCGGAACCGCTGCTCTGCCTCTGAGCTCCTTGCTGTGGCTGCTGTGCTGCCCCCAAACTACTAACCGTGGATGCCAGCTAGCCGCTGAGCTCCTAGCCATGTCTGCTGCTTCGCCCCTGAGCTCCTCGCCGTGGACACCGCCCTGCCCACAAGCTCCTCGCCGTGGCCTCTGCTTCCCCTGGGCTCCTCGCTTTGAGCTCGCCATGGTCGCTGTTCCGCCCCTGAGGTCCTCGCACTGTTATTAAGTCGTCGACTAATCGGCGACTAATCTACGACTAGTCGTCGAGTCGGCACAGGATGGACGACTAGAGAGCCCGACTCGACTGCAGCGACTAGTTGGGCGTCCGGACGACTAATCGGCAACTAATCTCGACTAATCGTGTATGTCTGGTCGGCCGACTGGAGGCCTACTCGCGCGCGCTGTGCGGCGTCTTGCCCCGGCCTGGCCCAAGTTTATTCGTGCACATATAACCGGTAACCCTAACCTTATCCATTCAATTCACGTGCGCGTCTCTCCTCTCTCGTCCCGTGGGAGCCGCCGCAAGCGAAGCAGTAGCAGCTGTCGGCGCCGTCTTCTCCAGTGGCTGCCGCCGCCGCCTTCTCCGGTTAGTTCCTCCTATCCTGCCTCCCTCCTCCCCTCTCCTTCCTGTTCTCTCCTTCCCCCCTCTTCCCTCTTTCCTCCTCTGCTCTAATCTTTTGCAGTCTCCTTCTCCAGTGACCACCGACCCGTCGCCTCCTTCTCTAGTGACCACCGTTGTGCTGTGACTGCCGTCCAAGTGGTGCCGTCTTCTCCTGTAAACCCTGCGGCCTCCTCCTCCAGATCTACACTGGCCGCCGCCGCCGTCTCCGGTCATTGTCCAATGACTCAGTGCAGCCTCCTGTCTCCCTCCTCCCCTCTCCTTCCCCCCTCTTCCCTCCTTCGCCCCCTGCTCTACTCTGATCTGTAATATGTGGGATAGTTGATACTTAGTTTGATAGTTGATGGTTGATTACTTAGTTTGATAGTTGATACTTAGTTTGCACAAAGTAAATAACATTGACTGTGTTCATACTTGATCTGGAAAATCTGGAAAGTGAATAACAAGATACTCGATCAGTGATACTCTGATTTGCATAGTTCATACTTGGTATTTTGCAGACTGCAGAGTGTAGACACAAAAGTTGGATGCTGACTTAGAGGTATATTGCTTATCTGTTGTGCTTCATGAATATCTGCCATCGGCCTAGGCTTTTCAGTTTTGCTACCGCATAATAGGTATATGCTACTAGATAATAGGTTTAATATGTTTGCAAGGATTCAAAATTAAGCTAGTAGAAATGAAATATAAGCTAAAAGTACCACCAACTAGTGCTACAACTAGCAGCAAGCAGTAATCTGCAGTACACCTGACTAGTCGTGACTAGTCGAGACTAGTCGGTCGACTGGTCGCCTAGTCGCCCAAGTTGCCCACTAGGCGACTCGCCTACTCGCCCATGGATGCCGCTCCGGCCCACGAGCTCATCGCTGTGGACACCACCTCGACTGCTTGTAGTCTTGATGGGTGTTTGTACGAGTTAATGCAAAGATAACCATGTCGACTTGATTGGCCTTATGAAATTGATTGTTTTTGCAATAAAACTGTGCAATATACAAAGTATGAGCTGCGCAATGCTTGGTCTGGTAGATTAGTACTCTGGTTCAAGACTCAAGAAGGTATGTGATCCTGGTGTGGTCTGTCTCATCTCATGTGGTTTGGATTGATCCATTCAAGGCAGGGACAAAATGGGAAATTCAGCTGAGGGAAAATGGGAAAAGAGGAGAAAAGAATGGGAAACTAGGGAAAGTGGCATATATCAAATGAACTAGAACCGGAGCGGCATATATCCAATTTCATGAAACTGGATGATATTTCTCGAAGCGGCATGTTTTAGAGTGGCATATATCCAATTTTGCCCCTATTGAAAGGCAGAGGAACCCAGTCTAGCAGGGTGGGTTCTGAAATCGAACCCTGCTGAAAAATGAATGCAGATTGCCAAATTGAGTTGCCTTCTCAGTTATTTTTAGGAACTTTGCTTGTACTAGAGTTTCTCATTTAGTCAACTGTACATTTGTACCCTATTGTCTGAACAAAAGGGGTGTAGGTAAAAATACTGTGCACTAAACGGTTCTGTCACTTAAGGGATCTATTCCGTGACAATATACTGAGCACCAGCATCTAGGGATATTGCAACTAGTAAACTGGTTTTCTTGTTGCCTATTCAATTCAAACAGCTGGTGGTGCTTAATATCTTTTGAGATAACTGTACTAGTTTCACCTTTTAGGTCCTTTTGACCTTTAATTCTTGTGCTTGGTGTTATGCATTCTCTTGGATAGTCTTATAATGGAGCCTTTCTTTCAGGGTCTTGATCTACCTGAAATCATAGTCGAATCGGAGAAACGTGGGATGACATTTGACAAGTTGCTAACAGTTCCTGAGCAAGATAGTTGGGTCTATACTGATGGTCAGTCAGCATCTTGTGTGGCCTTCGTCCTTATGATGTACAAGGAGGCTGGACTCTTTGACCCAATTTCCAGCTCTGTAGAAGTTACTGAATTTACAGTAAGTACTCCTGAATTCTTATGCTTAAATTCAGGCCCATATGAGTTTAAAGGTAGTGATGTTAGGGCAACTGGTCCGATAGGACATCACCTTTGCTAATTTATTTTTGTCAGTAACTGACTGACAGTGGAAGGTTGGTCGGTAGTAGGCCATGTTGTCCATTCTGACAGACAAATAATTTGGATTGTTTTATAATCTTTTTCTTGAACATTGCTTATATCTGCTTCTGGTATGAAATATGTGACCCGTGAATTCCACGCAGATAAAAGATGCTTATATCCTCAACTTTTACGAGGACAACACAACACGACTTCCAGAGTGGTGCAACAAAGACGACAGTGTTAAACTTCCCTTCTGCCAAATCAAGGGCAGGTATAGGATGGAACTGCCAGGATACAACACCGTGCAACCTTACCCTCACATGAATGAGAGATGCCCATCTCTGCCTCCGGATTACCTCAGGTCACAGAACTGCTGACGCCATGCGATTCGATTTCTGCTGCCTTCTGTCATTATTTTAGCTGTACATATCACGGTAGGTATGCGATGTTTTTCTTGGAAATACATAGCTTGCTACAAGCTAGGTAAACCAACTTCCTCGAATAAGAGCATGGTTGCACAAATGTACAGTAAAGCTCTGCACTTGATGCGTCAGAGTGGGAGATACACAGCTTTAGGGCTCAAACCTTCCAAGTCTCTTAATTTAGATTTACAAATATGTATGTACATTGTTGTATTGGAAGCTGATTATAAATGGTTGAAAGCTTGATGCTATCTGATTTGAGTTATGCGCCAAGATATTCCGAGGCTGCATAAACACTGTACGCTTACAAATTTTGTCATGAGGGGTGGGGGGGGGGGGTGGGGGCATGGCTGCGTATTGCATGTTCGTTGCTGTTCCATCATAATGGATTAGTAAAATGTAGGATCGTTGATGATAATAAGAGAAGGTGAATGATTACAGTGCGCAACGGAGATTTTTAATCTATTATTTTCAACTCTTCCAACCGGAGCTGTCGAGAGCTTTTTTTTTTCGCCTCGGAACGATCCGCCGCAACACTTTTTTTCTTTTCCGAGAGATCACGGCGCCGCACGCCCAAAACAGGAGCCGCTCCTCTCTGTTTCTCTAGTTGCTCCTTCGATTTTTCACCGAATCAACACAGCTCAAAAAGGCAGCCGCCGGCCAAGAAATTATCTAGTCGATCTCTTCTTTTTTTTTTTCTTCCGTGAGAATCACAGCAGCCGGCCTGCCCTTTTTCTTTCAAAAATTACGGCCAGAGCACATACCGTCACCAAAACTCATATTCGCATGCATTCACGTAAGCACAGGGAAAAGCAAATAACAATAGCAATCACCTTTTTCTTTGTTAGACCATGTGGCCATGTCTAGCATATTTTAGGTGATGAATAATTGACAACGTTGGTTATGATATTAATTGTGGTGTGTTGCATGATACGCTCGTGTGAGGTATTGTGCGGATTGACTTGAGTCAAGTCGTGGACTTGTGCTCGTACGTGGTTGGTTGTTTATTCATGTGCAGGTGTTGCTTGAGGCGGAACATGGTCGATGACGGGACTGAAACTAGGTTCGAGTGGAACTGAGGTTTCGGGACTAAGTTCAGGGAGGAACTGAGGTCCTATCGGTCAAGGATGTCATGCGGGATATTCAGGCTAGAGAACAATGCGCATGGAGATGACGCGGTGTTGGAGACACGGAGAATGGAGATGACGCGGTGTTGGAGACACGGAGATGCGTCATGACAGAGGCAAGCGGCAAGGTTGCATGTGCCCGGACGGTGCGTATACGAGTTGTATACGGATTAGAGTTGTATTTGGTGTGATGGTTATGTACTTGTAGAAGAGTCGGTTACAAGTAGGCGTCCGAGTCCGATATTGAGGTGCCATGATTTGTGTATAAGAAACGTGCTCTGCGGCGGCTTCTTGGCCCCGTGCCGTGGATGTGAGTCGTGTTTTTGAGAATGAGAAATACAGGCTTGCGGCTGCCTTTTTGCGGTGGCTTTTGAATCGGAGAGTTGGTGCGGCTTTTTGTTCTGGCGGCGACTATTTGCTGCGACGTGTTCTGGCGCTGAGCGGATTTTGGAGAGGACGTGAGACGCAGAGCCAGGCGGCGCACTGTAAGGCGACTTGTGCGTGACGCACGGAAGAAAGAAGACAAAGCATAGGCGGGAGTTTACAGGCGCGAGGCGAAATGTTCACGAGAAAGAACTCGCCGGCGCATGCAGGCGATCCGAAGAAGCTGATTTCGCTCAGAAATAAATAAGGCCGGCGACGCTGCATTCTTGGGCAAGAAAAAACAAGGCGGCGTGGCTGTGCTTCACGGAAGATCAAAGGGACGACTAGATAATCGGTGTGCACAGAGGTTTGCTCTCGTGTGAGTTTCCTTTTCTTCGTTTTGATTCCTGTTTGCATGCATGGCTTAATCAATTGTTCGTCTCAATTAATCCTACCAGCAACAGCTAGCAAGAATCCTCTCATATTTAATTTTGCAATTCAATTGTGTTGATAGATGTTGCATGATTCTTTTGTTGGTCTATAAAGCGTCATCCCTCTTGCATGCATTAAACGTGAGTTGAAAAGATTGGTGGATTGCATGCAAGTTAATTAGAAGGCATCACCTTTATTTTATACATGCATGCATACGTGAGATTTTCTAGTGTTTAATTAAATTAGTGCAAAGTGATTAATAAAAGCTAATTAAATTCGGCATTACGGTTCATGCATACAATTGTTTGTTTTTTCTTATCCCTACGTGAATGCATGCGAAGTTCTCTCGATTAGATAAAATAGTTGCTGATTGGTTGCTTATGAATAATTAATTCTTTATGGTTTTGCTTAATCGCATAGTTAGGATTTAATTAATTCTCGTCACTTTCTGCTCAGCGATCTTGTTTATTTTATATCTCGAGTTCTAGACCTCCGTTTGACGTAATTCCAGTTGGGTTAGTTCAATAATTTTGTCTAGTTTATTCTGTAAAAGTTTGACGCCAATCTGAGTTACGGTTTTTTATCGAGAGCAGTTTTAGTGAGGACGCAGTGGTCTGTCCAGTTTTTAAAATACGGCTTAAATAGAGTTTGTGCTTAGGGGTGAGTCTTAAAATTTATTTTTAGCTTCCGCAATCATTCACCCCCCCTCTGATTGCCTATCTTAGTGTGTATCGATCCTACAAGTGGTATCAGAGCGAGGTTGCAATGGCATCAGATCGGGATCGTTTCTCAGGTAAACCACCCTTTTTCGATGGATCCGATTATCTTTATTGGAAAACTCGCATGGAGGTCTTTCTGCAAGCACAAGGTAATGCAATTTGGCAAAAAGTTGAAAATCCATATATTGTGCCTCTTGTTGTTTCTAGTGCAAATTCTGCTGATGTTGAAGCTAATGCTAAGGCTAGAAATATTTTGTTGCAAGGTCTTAGTAGAAACGAATTTGTTAGAATTGCTCATATTAAATCTGCAAATAAAATTTGGACTACTCTAGTGATTATCATGAAGGTTCTA